>WXZC020000079.1:0-17166 GCA_011317855.2 Paelopatides confundens
GTTAGCGTTGACTAGTGGATACTCCTGTGTTAGTGTGGACCAGTTGATACTCCTGTGTTAGTGTTGACTAGTGGATATTGCAGTGTTAATATTGACAAGTTGATACTCCAGTATAGTGTTGACTAGTTGATATTCCTGTGTTAGTGTGGACTAGTTGATACTCCTGGGTTAGTGTTGACTAGTTGATATTCCTGTGTTAGTGTGGACTAGTTGGTTCTCATGTGGTAGTGCTGACTAGTTGATACTCATGTGTTAATATTGACTAGTTGATACTCTTGTGTTAGTGTGGACTAGTTGATACACCAGTGTTAGTGATGACTAGTGGATATTGCAGTGTTAGTGTTGACTAGTGGATACTCCGGTGTTAGTGTTGACTAGTGGATAATGAAGTGTTAGTGTTGACTAGTGGATCCTCCGGTGTTAGTGTTGACGAGTGGATAATGTAGTGTTAGTGTTGACTAGTGGATAATGTAGTGTTAGCGTTGACTAGTGGATACTCCTGTGTTAGTGTGGACCAGTTGATACTCCTGTGTTAGTGTTGACTAGTGGATAATGTAGTGTTAGTGTTGACTAGTTGGCAATCCTGTGTTAGTGTTGGCTAGTGGATACTCCTGTGTTAATGTGGACTGGCTGATACTCATTTGTTAGTGTTGACCAGTGGATAATGCAGTGTTATCATTGAATAGTTCATACTCCTGTGTTAGTGTTGACTAGTGGATATTGCAGTGTTAATGTTGACAAGTTGATACTCCAGTATAGTGTTGACTAGTTGATATTCCTGTGTTAGTGTGGACTAGTTGATACTCCCGTGTTAGTGTTGACTAGTTGATACTCATGTGTTAATGTTGACTAGTGGATAATGTAGTGTTAGTGTTGACTAGTTGGCACTCCTGTGTTAGTGTTGGCTAGTGGATACTCCTGTGTTAGTGTGGACTATTTTATACTCCTATGTTAGTTTTGACTGGATGATACTCCAGTGTTAGTGTTGAGTAGTTGATACTCCTGTGTTAGTGTGGACTAATTGATACTCCTGGGTTAGTGTTGACTAGTTGATATTCCTGTGTTAGTGTGGAATAGTTGGTTCTCATGTGGTAGTGCTGACTAGTTGATACTCATGTGTTAATATTGACTAGTTGGTACTCTTGTGTTAGTGTGGACTAGTTGATACACCAGTGTTATTGCTGACTAGTGGATACTCCTGTGTTAGTGTGGACTAGTCGATACTCCTGTGTTGGTTTTGACTGGTTGATACTCCAGTCTTAGTGTTGACTAGTTGATACTCCTGTGTTAGTGTTGACTAGTGGATACTCATGTGTTAGTGTGGACTAAATGATACTCCTTTGTTAGTTTTGACTAGTTGATACTCCTGTGTTAGTGTTAACTAGTTTACACTCATGTGTTAGTATTGACGAGTTGATACTTCTGTGTTAGTGTTGACTAG
Source organism: Paelopatides confundens (assembly GCA_011317855.2). Lineage (NCBI taxonomy): Eukaryota > Metazoa > Echinodermata > Holothuroidea > Aspidochirotida > Synallactidae > Paelopatides > Paelopatides confundens. The sequence goes on from WXZC020000079.1 coordinate 1,442, forward strand.
TGGATACTCTTGTGTTAGTGTGGACTAGTTGATACTCCTGTGTTAGTGTTGACTTGTTGATATTCCTGTGTTAGTGTTGACTTGTTGATATTCCTGTGTTAGTGTTGACTAGTGGATAATCATGTGTTAGTGTGGACTACTTGATACTCATATGGCAATGTTGACTAGTTGATACTGCTGTGTTAATGTTGACTAGTTTATACTCCTGTGTTAGTGTGGACTAGTTGATACTCTTGTGTTAGTGTTGACTAGTGGATATTACAGTGTTCGTGTTGACTAGTGGATACTCCGGTGTTAGTGTTGACTAGTGGATAATGTAGTGTTAGTGTTGACTAGTTGACACTCCTGTGTTAGTGTTGACTAGTGGATACTCCTGTGTTAGTGTCTACTAGTTGATACTCTTGTGTTAGTGTCGACTAGTGGATATTACAGTGTTAGTGTTGACAAGTGGATACTCCGGTGTTAGTGTTGACTAGTGGATAATGTAGTGTTAATGTTGACTAGTTGACACTCATGTGTTAGTGTTGACTAGTGGATACGCATGTGTTAGTGTGGACTAGTTGATACTCCTGTGTTAGTGTTGACGGGTGGATAATGTAGTGTTATTATTGACTAGTTGATACTCCTGTGTTAGTTTTCACTAGTTGATTCTCCAGTGATTGTGTTAACTAGTTCATACTCCTGTGTTAGTGTGGACTAGCATATACTCCTGTGTTAGTGTTGACTAGTGGATACTGCAGATTATTTTTGCCTTGTTTATACTCATGTGTTAGTGTTGACTAGTGGGCATTACAGTGTTAATGTTGACTAGTTGATACTCCAGTGTTAGTGTTGACTAGTTGATAACCCAGTATTAGTGTTGACTAGTTGATATTCATGTCTTAGTGTGGACTAGTCGATATTCCCGTGTTAGTATGGACTAGTTGATACTCATGTGTTAGTGTTGACTAGTTGATACTCCATTGTTAGTGTTGACTAGTTGATACCCCTGTGTTAGTGTTGACTAGTTGATATTCCAGTGTTAGTGTTGACTCGTTGATACTCCTGTGTTAGTGTTGACTAGTGTACACTGCAGTGTTAGTGTTAACTAGTTGATACACCAGTGTTAGTGTTGATTGGTTGATACTCCAGTGTTAGTGTTGACTAGTTGATACTCCTGTGGATCTGATATTGATGACATTATAATGCATACTCCAGTGTTAGTGTGGACTAGTTGATAGTCCTGTGTGTAAATGTTACAGATAACTTACTTCCTCGTTTATATCGAAAAGCATACACTGAAAGGGACATCAGCATTTGGATTACAATCCGAATACACATTTTTAAATGCTCTCTTTCAGCACTGACAGTTAGTTTTCAAATACATTTTGAGATACATTTCTCAACCATTTTTGAACCCCTCGCAAATAATTAGGCCAACGAAAATGTAAACAATAACAAACCGTGTGAACAGATTTGTTTACAAACATTGCCTTTCGATTCAAAATTGTTATTGAAATAGCAAGCTCATGAATTTTAACCAAATGATATGTAAAACAGGAAACATTGAGCAACATTGTTAAATATTTGAATCTAAGAGTACTGTTTGTAAATAACTCAGCTTGTTATTGTTTACCTTTTCGTTGCCTTTTTTTGCGAGGAGCCTTATATTCTAATTCGTATCGGTAATTAAATAACTATAATCAAACTCCTCATGTCCCTTTAAATTTCACAAGATGAACAATTCAGATAAACTAGAAATGTGGTTATAGGTAAATCGTAACCAACCTGTCCATGAATTCATCTTCGTATTTATATTAAACAACCTTTCAAATGTATTAATGAGAGCAAAATTACTTCATATGATAGCTTAATTTATTTTATCACCATGGTAACTATGTTTATGTTGAATTTTATCGATAAACAAGACCCTACAGCTTTGAAAGTCTGTAATTATCGCATCTCAGTAGGGGCCTAACTATAGCTATACTCCTTGTAGCACTTCAGCCTCCGCGTCCCACAGAAAAATAATAGGGGGAGGGATTAACCCACTACGCCTACTACACCCGAAAGAATCTGGTTAATTTATTTCAGGAAAAAAATCAAACGAGTTAACATATCATGCTCATGTAATTAGATTCAATACGACAGTATTGAACAAAAGTTGCATAAACATTGTTTAGCAATTATAGTGTAGAAAGAAAATGCAAAAGTGAAGAAAGCTAAATAAAGTTATTTGGGCTGATGTCCAATGTGAATACAGAAACGTGTTTCACATTCCGCTATTATCGTTAGTATAGTAGCATACCAGAAATAGAGGTCATAAATGAAGGGCTGGAAAGGTGTATCACCTGGAAGGATGAAGCATTAAAATCTGGATTAACAAGACGATTTGAGACAAATAGTTACTATATTTAGCGATTGAGAAGAGTCACATGTAAACTACACTCAACCACTCCGAAAAGGTGGTAACAGTTTGGCGTTCCACACGTGCAATATAAATATTTGTGTTGTAATATACTTTACAGTTGTAGCCATACGCCGTTTTCTCAAATACGTAACAGGTAACATGGCACCAACGCCACCCCAGCCATATCTCTTACGTTATGTTCGGTTGTGTTGCCCCCGGTCATAGAACAGGAATTTCAAAACGAACCCATTATTCCGGGCAGTGCCCCCCCCCGCCAGAAAAAAAGTTGTTTCACCCGTATCAGAAAATTCTTCATGGATAGTTCAATAGAGGCAATGTATCATTATCTTATTTAATAATGAAGTCATGAATTTAAGCTTAAACAATTGAGGCTCCTCCGTTCATAATGATTGGACGGCACACCATGCAGGGGGAGTGGGGTGGGGGTGTAAATACTGCCAAAGTTTTACAAGTGTCCTATTTATCAAATACCAAAATTGAACCTTGTCTTCTAACATTTCCTATTTTCTCCTTTGCCGTTCGTGTTAGCACACAGTTGAATTATACTTAAATGTTGCTCTTTCCTATACTAATATCATATCATATTTTCAAACATGTTAATATCCATACTAGGTATTTGAAAATCAGTTAATTGTGCGTTTCCAAACAACAGGGACGTCTGAGCCTCTGTGTACTTATCTCCACGGGCTCCCCCTGAACAATTGTGTTGTGCCGTTCCGCCTTCCTCATCTCAAGGAAATTTGTCCTGCTAACAAAAATCACACTTAATGAGAATCAATACTGGCGTATTAAGAAGTTATCCGAAATTGTACTGAAGAAAGAATGGGATCGTCTAAGCAATGGACTCTGTAAATATATATTAGTTCGAACAACCATTATTTAATTTGTTATCGTTGAGAAAACTTGATCTACTTGCATACAGCGTGTTTAATTTAAATATTCGTATGAAGGGTAACTACGTAGTGTTTTTAGCGAGCAGTCGAGCCAGAATGGGTTAATTTGACGAGCAGTAACATACGTGGTACTCATAGCCTCAGTATCTCAGGGCAATCCCATTCAAACTACTTACAACCACGGTGTTGCTGATTTTTAAATTATATTTCAAGAAAAAATAACAAAGTAAACCTTTAAGTTTGAAGAACATACCATATGTTTGATGACATTCCGTAAACAAAAACTCTCAACAACTCCCAATTTCCCTGCCCAAAACCGCTCCCGGCTTCCACCCACTATATCAATTTCGAACTTTTGTTATATACCAGTGATTTGTAAGGTCTTGAATTGTCCGAGTCGAAACTTTTAACAAAATGGATAACGACCTTTCGTTATGTTTTCAACACAGCAATGTAACATGGGCGAGAATGTTAGGGATGCTCTAACTAACACGACACAAGCTATCGCAAACAATGATCAGTTGCCAGGTGAACAATAAATTAGGCAGATTTAAAGACGAGAGTGATATGTTCTTTGCAATATCGATATAATAACACCCACTTCTTATGAGTCACAATTGTCAATTGTCAAATGAAATTTGCAATGGGAACATGTCCTAGCCTAATAAAGCAAACCCGAGTCACACAGTGTTTCCCACATAGAGGCTGTTAGTGAAATCGTTTGGCAATATGTAGGCATATCGTACCAATTCCAATACGGCATTAACGTTCATATCAAGAAGTCTAAGATTTACTCAAAGTATAATCAATGAATACACAGTAAACACTACTATAACTCTGAAAATGGAATGAATCTCGAGAACAACTTGCCGAAAGATTCAAGTCACGTGACTTTACCCTAGACTGTCTATGTATCATATCCAGTAACTAATTGCTTTCATTTTCACTTGAACAGGAAGGAAATACTAAACTGACTAATATAACGTTACTGATGAACAATTGATTCCAGTACTGTAGGCCTAAGGTTATCAGTGTAGGCGGTAATAACCATTCCACCGTGATCTGCTATGACACCATTACATTACGTACTGTGTGTATGGTATGCGTTAGTAAACCATTGTTCAATTCGTTATCGTAAACAAATATTGATCTATCTACATACAGCGCGTTTCATTCGAATGTTCGTATCTAATGGTAATTTGGTTTTCTTGGCGAGCAGTTAAATGGTTAATTTGACATGTAGTAACATACGTTATACTCATAGCATCAGTATATCACGGTAATCCCATCCAAACTTCATACAACCACGGTGTTGCGTATTTCTAGTTGCTAAGTTAAATGATTCATTCAATCAAAGTAGTCACATTCAAACATATTATTACACTCGGTAAGTAATTGTTTAATGCTATTGAATTTTACAGTGAGAAAAGTAATAGTAGGTAAACTGTTTAAATGTTGTTCATCATGCTTGACTTTCGACTTTACAAATTTGACTAAAAATAGCTGTTCTGCCCCACTAACATGTTTATCAAGGATTCAAGTAGGTCATAAAAACATTGACCTCTTTAGGGCCTCTTCACAAGACAACAATTTCCACCCAAAGTAACAAACTACCCTCAGGCTAGCTGAATTAAGAACCATATCAAGGTCAAGAAATTACGCAGACATGGATGCCAGCAGCCTTTTTACGATGCGGTTAGCGTCTCTCCATGTATCAAGGACGTGAACGCTATTAAGCAGATCTGGAAGAAGCCACATGACACCCGCCTTTTTGAACAAATTTTCTGGTCCGGCTGGAATATCATCTAGCCGAACCGTACACGTAATCATCTAGGTCAGCTACAACTTAACCGGGATGAGACAAGTACTAGTATATGGTACAGTAGTATTCCCACACGTACGCAAGTACAGACCAATCATTAAAACAGCATGTACATAATCAAGGGCGTGCATAGGATGGTAGAGGGGCAGGGGCCCGAAGTCAGAATAAATGCTGTGTACGGGCGGAAAAAAAATCCTACAGAAAAAGGGCACTTTTGTATAGAGGCAAAAAGGCAGGGGTTCAGGCCCCCTTACATCGTACACATAACTGAAAAATGAATGTAAATACCTCTTTGATATGGGGACGTTTTATTTTACGCATATAATATTTGTTGTCTAAAAATAAAAGCATACAATATTCAAATGTTATCTTACCTTCCAATTACTAATTACCATTTCTCCAATGCACTGCATCTGAATCAAATATACAAAATATAATTATCTTCACATTACAACAATAGGTTCCCTAACATCTGAAGTATACCAATATATTCCAGCATATTATATGATACAGCTTAAGTTACTGTTTGGAATGGGCATCATTTTTCACATTTAAATCTTCAAATTATGTGAAAACCTAACGGATTTTCTCCAAAATTGAACCAACTTTCTAAACTTGCTGCACACATTTATTGATGCCATGCACAGCAAAACATACTCAAATTCTATTCAAGTGATAATAACAAATCTGAACATTTTAATTGTTACCCTTGGGACTAACTTCATCTTATAATGATCAAGGCATGTTGTCTCTAACGGCCTATATTCATGGAACTTTGTCATGGTTTTTTGTCCCTTTGATGTTGATGTGCATTAGTGGTGCATATGTGATGTGACTAAGGGAAATGGAAGTCATTTTACATCATTTGATGACTTTGCATAGTCGCGTAGGGAGATTTGGTTTTCCGTCAGTGAAATAGTTTTGATTTACGTCCAAAAACGTCTTGAATAGTTAAATATCTACATTGTCACGATATGGTGAATTGAATGTGCCATGAATGACCAACGTGTCAGCTATCCAGTGTGCCTGGCTATACCGTCTGGAAGGCTTGGACATCACATTAGTGTGATAATTTATTATGTAAGTCAATGTGGGAAATACATAGGGGTATACCTTTACGGAAAAATATATCAACAGTTTTAAAAAGTAAAATTTTCATAAAGTTTTAAATTCAAATATCGGCATGGAGCTAAACAAACATTTCAAACTGTCATATTTCAAGAAAAAATAACACATAAGATTATAAAAACAAAGTAACGCTTTTGAACACAATGACATGTACTTGATCAAATTCCGCCCAAAATGTTCAAAAAGACCCCACCCCAACTTCCCTCCCACGACCCTAACCTCCTTCGTCTTCCCTCCCCTGTGTATCCATTTCGCACAATGTTTATATAACATTGAATATTAAGGTATGCGTTAGTAAAATCGAGTCGTACAACCATTATCCAAGTGGTTACTGTCGAGAAATCTTGATCTAACTATATAAAACCTGAACGGCAATGTTTGATATTCTCTGGCGCACTGTTGGGATTTATTTTCTAAACAATGTAGAAGACATGTCGTCTGCGCTTATTTACCGCAGTTTTGTCTGCCATAATAATTGGTTAACGTTATTCAGATAAATTAAATTCCTCTAAATGTTTAAAATGTGTCCGATATGTTAAGGATCACTTTTTAGCAATGCCGAAAAAAAACATGAAAGAAAGTTAATAAAAAAAAAACGTGCGATATTTGTTTCCTTCAATTTAATAGCAACGGTAACATGTTCAAGTATAGCACACTTTAAACATATAAGATTCCTCCAACTACAAGTCTTCCAGGGGTTGCGTTCCCTGGATCCATCCATGGATCATGTAGTGGGTATGGACCCCCAGCGAACAGCTTCAGGGGAGGGATATATTTTATTTCATTTTCAGTTTTAACGTCATTTACGTCTTTAATTAATATATATTAGGCTTGTGTGTATTTGTTTATGTCTTCTCGTAGGGTGTGTTTAAGAGTATTACCTGTACAAATAATCGTTAATTGACAAATAATTGGCACATGGACACTCCTTGATACCGGCAGTGACATACCTCTTTGTAAAAGAGATGAAAGGAGTTTAAACCATAACATGAACCGAATGTATTAAGGGAGTATGGAGGTTGGTTTCTCTGTGGGCAGCTGCTGCATTAATATAGTGTAGTGAGGGCCGGCGTAGATATGTGGAGTGTTTGGACAGTACATGAGTTAGCGATATCAACTGATACCATACCCACATAACAAGATATAATCCAGTGGTCTCACCTTAATGGTAATGAGCTGCCTCTTGTCGATGAAAAAGAGGTAATGATCCTTGCTGGCAGTGATACCCCAGAAGCATTCTGGATGGAAGACTAGACTGAGGACAGGAGGAGCCATCATCCGGTCACCCCGACCACCACCTAAAACCGGACAAAGGTAGAGTGGTCTTCGATTGCGCAACACAGTGTAAACGTATATCACTGAATATCCAACTGATGCAAGTACCAAACTTAACTAATAATCTCGTGGGCATCCTAACAAGATTTAGACTGGAGAAGATGACATACTAGATAACGGTTCACATATTCGAAGCGACCTCATCACCAAGTTGCCATATGGAACAATTTGAAAATTTCTCGAGACATTAACCTTATTCCGATCTACAGTGAAGTTTACACTTGATCTATTTATTAATAATGATTGCTACACAATCCCACCAATGATATATTTATAACATATTTTCCATTGCTTTATTTCATTGACGTTAAGGTTAGGTACAAGACTCATTCTACTGGCTACCCTCTATTTGGCATCATTTTGAAATAATTTGTATTGGCTAAACATCTTGTATTTGTACATATAGTAAATAGCATATAGTAAATAGCACAATAAATTAACATCGACAATATCAATGTTACATTTAGTATTGGACTAGTTTATAGCCAGTGAAGCCTCCTACTTGTCTATGTTGCAACAGTAACACCAACTGAACTCAGAAAAGGCAAGGACAGTAACACTCCCAACGTTGTAACGGTACAATGGTACAGATGCTTGTTAATAATAATAATAATCATGATGACAAGAATAATAATAACAATTTATTACGCGTCGAAATATCCTCACAGAGGAAACATTCATAGACCACTGTGAGACTGTCCTACGGCGCGATACCTGAAAAGTTAACCAACTATATAATATTAAGAATGAGCAGTGTTTACATTGCATGCAACAAATATACTGTATATCCTTAGTCACTGCCAACAACGAGTAACATCAATTTTATGAATATCAAAAGCATTAAATAAATATGTTTGTAATGCCTTTTTGAATACATCAATGTCATTGAGAGGCCGCACACTGATTGGTAGCGCATTCCATAAACGAGGTCCAAATACTGAAAATGCTGTCATCAAATAGTGTAGGACTGAGGAATGTATATGACTATTTTTTGGGGACTTTCAACATTATACGTGTAATGAGGTAAGTATGTGCAAGCTTAGTAATACATTTGAACACAGGGGTGATAACTTTAAAATGAATACGTGCTTCAACTGAAAGCCAATGTTATTCATGGATAATACCACTATAATGATCATGTTTCTTCTTCCCAACAATAAGTTTTGCTGCCGCAGTCTTGAGACGCTAGCCCCTAAGCAGATTAAATGTGGAAATTACTTCAATTAACGTGTTGCAGTAATCAACCCTTGACATAACAATTACATTGGTAATTATTTTTTATACTTTCTGTCTGGGGTTAATCATTTTTGTATTTTGGCAACACTACGTATCGGATTAAATAAGCTTTTTTAGGACATTACTGATATGATTATCAATCAAGACTCAGCGAGCACCCTGGGAGATAAAGGACATGATCAAGGACAGATCCGGTGGAACACCGAACTCAATCTCAACTGAATCAGATAAGACTGGCTTGACATTAACCCAGTGCTTTCGTGTGGCTGTACCTACATGAATCAACTGTTACAAGTGGTGTGTGGATATGTGGGTGGGGAGGGGAAGGGGGACCGTGCAATTATTTATTAGAGATTATTATGTTATTATCGTTTTTGGTTTGTCTTCTACTTTTTTTCTATGTATGTTTTTGGGGATTTCAAACCCAGATCTCATCAGTGATTTATCACATTCCAGGATTTTATTATTGTTTTTTTTAATATCATCAGTAATTTCCTTTTTATATTTTTGTCTTCTTTAGTTCTCTGTTGTGAAAATGATTGAAATAGAATTGAGTCTGGTACTAGGCTACCGAGAAAATTAGCCTAGGACGTATTACTAGTCAGGCCTACTCTTTGAACCAAATAAATAAGTGCCTAGTATCACATGATAAACATGATGACATCCAAGTTTTGTTACTGAATGACTGCCCAATTACAATTATCGATCACAAAGTATATACCGGTTAAACGAATATGTAAGAATAGTTAGTGGCAGCCCATAAGCTCGAAGGTGCTCAGCGGTGCTCAAATGTGAAATCTTACATTTCGAACTATTGAACTTTAGAGTACGATAACTCTGCGTAAAAATACGACTTTGGTAAAACACGATAAGTATTATGAATGTCCCTACATGTATAAACGACGGAAATATTTTCCACAACACATTTCGATGACGTATTATCGCTGTGTAGAAGATATTTCAGGAACGTTTCCTTTAGGAAGACAGAAACAATGTACAAAACAAACGTGTCTAACATTGACAACATTGAGATTTAAAGTGTACTTTCCAGCTGCCATTGAAATTCCACAACATTACACTGTATCAATAGTAATATAGGTGAATGCGCACGTTGCCATGACAAAAATTCTATAGAATTTCTATAGAATTTCTATAGGATCTTCTATAGAATTCTATAGAATTTCTACATAATTTTCTGTAGAAATTATATAGGAATTTATGTAGTATTGTTTATATGATTTCTGTACGTTTGCTATAGAATATACGTTTTTAGACCTCCCTCCTGGCCTAAACTGTTACTGTCTATCAATCGAAAAACAATACAGTATATTGCTTTCAGCTTAATGCCAAGCCAAGCAAAATATCATGTGCGACACGAAACACATTGCACACATGTCGTCGAATGTATGGACTGAATAACAGTATTTAACTTTACACTATATATATGACAATATAGAGGTGTGTGATATATGTATTAATATCCCTTTAAGTTATACGTAAACAATACAAATAAACACAATCAATATATACTAACATGTCTAATGCACAAAACGCAATAAAAAGTATGATAAATTAGACACATACTTACTTTAATTAAGCACAAAAATTAAATAATGAACATTTAGCATACATTATTGAAATCATTATACATATTGAACGATTTTTCTATAGAAAATCCTGAGGAATTTCTGTTGACTTTCTATAGGATTTTCTATAGAAATTCTATGAGATTTTCTATTAAAATTATATAGCAACCCGTAATTTCTAACATTCTACAGAAACCCATAGTTCCTATAAAATTATTAAAAATATATAGTTTCTATAGAAATCCACAGTTTCTAAGAATTCTGTAAAATTCTGTACAAACCCATATTTTCTAAAGAATTATGTAAAATTATATAGAGAATCGTGGTTTTTATATAATTCTTTAAAAGTATACATAAACCCATAATTTCTATAGAATTCTATGACATTCTATAGAAACCCGATAGTTTCTATACAAGTCTATGAAATTCTATCGCAGCCCATATTTTCTATATAATTCTATACAATTATATTGATACCCATATTTTCTATAAAATTCAATCGAAACTCATAGTTTCTATAAAACCATACAGAAACCCGTGGTTTTTATAACATTATAATGGAACTTATTAATTTCTATAGAATTCTATAACATTCTCTAGAAATCCATAGTAGAATTCTATACAATTCGATAGAAACCCATAGTTTCTATAGGATTCTATCAACTTCTATAGAAACCAATTGTTTATATAGAATTCTATACAATTATATAGAAACCAATATTTTATATAGAATTCTATGAAATTATTTATAAACCAATAGTTTATATAGAAACAAAAAGTATTGATAGAGTTGTAATAAAATATATAGAAATCCATCGTTTCTATAAAATCCTGTCAAATTCTACAGACACCCATACTTTCTGTAACATTCTGTAGAAACCCACAGTTACTAAGCCTCAACAAAAACCCATAGTTTCTATATAATTCGATGAAAATGATATAGAAACCTATAGTTTATATATAATTCTATAAGATTATATACAGAAAGTTAGAGTTTCTATAAAATTCTCTAGAAATCCATAGTATAATTCTATCGAATTCGATATAGTTTCTATAGAATTATATGAACTTCTATAGAAACCCATAGTTTATATAGCATTCTACAACAGTATATAGAAACCAATTGTTTATATAGAATTCTATGAAATTATATAGAAATCCATAGTTGATCTAGAATTCTATATAAACTAAAAGTATTTATCGAATTCTAGAAAAAATATATGGAAACTCATCATTTCTATAGAATTCTGTCAAATTCTACAAACACCCATACTTTCTATAACATTATGTAGAAACCTGCAGTTAATACATTTCTACATAAACCCATAGTTTCTATATAATGTTATAGTTCCTATACAATTATATAAGATGATACAGATGCCCATAGTTTCTATAAATTTATATATAAACCTGTAGTTTCTGATACTGTACAGAAACACATAATTTCTATATAATTCTATGAAATTCTATAGAAGCCCAATATCTTCTATAGCATTCTATGAAATGCTATTAAAGCCCAATAGTTTATATACAAATCTATGCAATTCTTTCGAAACCCATAGTTTCTATAGAATTATAAATATATGTAGATACCCATCGTTCATATACAAATGAAATAGGAACTCATTTTCTATACAATTCTACTAACATCCATATTTTCTAAAACATTCTACTGAAACCTACAGTTTTTATAGAATTCCATAGAAACCCATGCTAAGAATTATGTAGAATTGTATATAAACCCGTATTCTGTAGAATTCTATAAAATTATATATATATGTGTATGAACTAGTTTTTCTATATAATTATATATAATAATTATACGATCTTACAAATATTTTATAGAAATGTAGAAATCTATATATATTTTAACCTCTTTGTGAAATTGTGGAGGAAATTTAGTAGGTCTATGTTTAAATAACCATGTCTTGTCGGAGGACACATACATTGTATAGAGATTACACGCGGAGTCTATATATTCGTATGCATATTCATTGACTATATATGAGCTGCCCTGAATAATATATGCTATATGTTCACTAATTAATGGTTGTGCTTATTTAGAGTAAATCGGCGTTAATTTATTTTTGGGTTTGTGCATATCAAATATATGTATGCAGTGATTATCTTTGGTAGCAAACACCACGGCCATTATTGTGTAAACAGTACATCAAGTTTAGACGCAAGCTAGTCATTTATATGATGGTATTGTACAATAAAAAGTAACATTTGGAACGTCGTTATCAAGCAACTATCAGGTGATGTATTAAATATTAACATATATTGGTGAGCGTTAACGTACTGTACATTGCTTCAGTGTATATCTTCACACTAAGCACTACGTGTCTTTTCAATCTCGTTCTACCTGAGATTCGTATGTGATCTGATGTTAAGATATTTCTTTCTCTAATTGACAGTTATGTGTGTGTTAGCTCTCCGTGAATTACTTGATCTGTTACCAGTCCATTAGGTGTCGTTATCGGTTACCAGTCCAGAGTTTATTGATCGTTTACCAGTCCAGTGAGTTATTTGATCTGTTAGCAGTCCAGTGAGTTTTTCATCTTTTACCAGTCCAGTGAGTTATTTTAGCCGTTATCAGCCCAGTGAGTTATTTGACCTATTTCCAGCCAGTGAGTTATTTGACCTGTTAACAGCCCAGTGAGTTATTTCACCTGTTATCAGTCCAGTGAGTTATTTGACCTGTTACCAGTCCAGTGAGTCATTTGACCTGTTACCAGTCCAGTGAGTTATTTGACCTGTTACCAGTCCAGTGAGTTATTTGACCTGTTACCAGTCCAGTGAGTTATTTTACCTGTTACCAGTCCAGTGAGTCGGTTATTTCACCTATTTCCAGCCCAGTGAGTTATTTGACCTGTTTCCAGTCCAGTGAGTTATTTCACCTTTTGCCAGTCCAATGAGTTGTTTGACCTGTTAGTCCAGTGAATTATTTGACCTGTTTCCAGTCCAGTGAGTTTATTGATCGTTTACCAGTCAAGTGACTTCCTTGATGTGTTACCAGCCCAGTAAGTTACTTGATCTGTCACCGTCCTGTGAGTTTCTTGATCTGTCATCATCCAGTGACTTATTAGATCTTTCGTTTTTGCTGTCAGTAACTGGTAAGGTCAATTCCCAATAATAACACATTTTCGCTATAGGTTGCGCACTGAGGTTTATACACCTATAAGTTTGAGTACTGTATAGATTGTGCTGATACAAATCATATTACCACACTGTCCATTAGTATTGGTTGAACCATCAGCTCTTTGAATCGACTGAAAGTTTGTTGAAGTAGACATTATCATAATTATTAACTGGAGCAGCACTTTTGTATATTTACAAATATTGTGACTGGTCATGTGACTAATCGTGTGATAAAAAACCATGTACAAAAATACAACATTGCGCCAGACATAGGCAAACTCCCCGTTCTCAAACCTAGACTAGGTTGTGCTATGATCAAGTTGATATACATAATGCATATATATATAAATATGATGTAATATATATATGCCATAAAGTGGTATTCGAACTTCAGTTATGTTTAAATAAATTTCAACATATTGTTGAAGAGTGTAACGTTGTATAGTAAAATATTTTTTTGAACTGAATTGTATAATGCACTGTAGGAATAACATTTCAAATTCTACTTCGATTAATAAAATAATACAAATTAAGTTTACAGGTAAATTCTCTACCAAAAAAAGTACAACAAAAACATGTGAGAATATATCGACATTATTTAAAATATTTTGAAAATAGTCTAGTATACTTTCGATGCAAAACCAACGAAATGTACATATATTTGAAATAACGACTGTTGTAATTACAACGATAATTTGTTTATACAGAGATAAGTTTATGAACGGAGACGAATCTGCAACCACAGTACAGAAATATCGCTAGAACATCTCAATAAAACAGATCAGTTGAGATTCCATGTCTCATTGTAACATTATAGTTATAGTTTGTTATTTTACGTCGCTAAGCTGTCACATATATACATGTGGGAATGTACGAAGACTGAACTAACATTGTAATATTATCTGTGTTACATTTTCAGATTGGATTTCACCTAAAATCTTCAAATCTTTTTGAAATTAATAATATGGACACTAGTGAAGTACCAACACTCTCCCCGTAAGTATGCAAATATTTCAGTACCATTATCATTGCTTTTCTTATTTTTGTTCTCATAAATATATTACAAGACGCTTATTTTTTATGCCGTGCCGAAGGCTTAAGGAATATATGCGATGGTGATTTCGTGTATGTGCGTGTGTATGTGTGTGTATGTGACGCTTGGTTTGTAAACACGATATATAAAAAAGTACAGCTTGGCCACACTTCATACTTGGTATGTATATTGACCTTGGTGAGTTCAAGAATGGTATTGTTTTTGTGGAGGTCAAAGTTCAACCGAGGTCAAAAGAGGTAAAAGTCTGAAAACTTTGTAAACATGATAACTACAAAGCTTTAGCTTGAACATACTTAATACTTGGTATGTAGGTTGATCTTGGAGAAATACAAGAAAGCTATTGTCATTTGTGGTGGTCACTGGTCATTTGAGATCAACAGAGGTCAAAGTCCAAAAAACTGTGTAAACATGATAACTACAAAAGTTTAGGGTGGACAAACTTCATAATTGGTATGTAGGTTGACATTGGTGAGTACAAGCACCCTATTTTGTTGTGGTGGTCAATGGTAATTTGAGGTCAAAGTCCGAAAATATTGTAAACATGATAACTCCGAAAGTTTAGCTTGGACAAACTTCATACTTTATATGTAGATTGACCTTGGTGGGTACAATAACCCTATTTTTGTCCTTGTTATGTCAATGGTCGTTTGAGGTCAACATAGGTCAATGTCCGAAAATCTTGTAAACAGTAACTCGAAAAGTTTAGCTTGTACAAACTTCATATTGAGTATGTATTTTTACTTTAGTGAGTACAAGAACCCCATTGTTTTTGGTGGTGAGTTCATTTGAGGTCAAAGTCTGAAAACCATGTAAACGCATATTTGGTATTATGTCTGCAGTCAGAGCAGACCATGATCTATTTAATCAATAATGGTGAAAGATTGAAATTTTCATAGGTTGATGTTCTTCCTTCTATTAAAATTGGCAAGGAATCACTAAGCCTGCTGGCTTTCTGGTTATTATAGACACTTGCGAATTCTATGATATTTTTTTAGAAATGTCAGATATTTAACCTCAACTCGACAAGGTTGTATAGGCACCAAGTTCCCAACCTGTGGTCGTTCGAGCACAGGTAGTAGGCCGTGTGACTTCGGGTGGGGTGGGGGTGTGTGGGTGGGGG
>WXZC020000080.1:0-17161 GCA_011317855.2 Paelopatides confundens
CCAAGTATGAGATTTGTCGAAGCTTCCCTTCTTGAGATATCGTGTTTACGAGCAAGGTGTCACACACACACATACACCCGCACACACGCATACACGTTTAGGGCGCCAATCGGGGTCGCGGGTTTTGCACGTGCAAATCGTGGATATGAGTTTTAAGGGGTTCATGGACTAAATATATACCAAACTGTCACGATTACACTACACTAGTTCACAGCGACAACTTTAATTGATTAATATCTCCTTCCTTCTATGTAGGGTCGGTAGCTATGGAAATGTGGACACACATAATGTAATACTTTTAACGTGAAACCGAGGATAGTACTGGCCGTCCCCATTGAGACTGTGTCAGGTCATATTGGTGTGTGTTAAACTATTAATTAAATGCCATTCTATATAGTGCCTATGCAATAAATTTTGTGTTTAATAAGTTCGCCAGGCGACCGGTTGGAGAACAACTTGGAGAATAGGCCTACACGTTTGTGTGTAGGCTACTCTATATACGTACCGATACTATGGTCGTATCAGTGATTTAAAATTGGTTTTCATCATCAGCAAATCTTCTCAAAATTAGTACGGTAGCTGGCTAGCCTCGTTCAGCTTGATTGAAAAATAGGAAAGCACACGAAAATACAATCCCCGGTCCACTGAGCTGTAACTGTTTGTCAGTGGCTGCAATTTCTTTTCAAATTGGCGGGGCAGACCAGGGAGAGAGCTAGGATGTAAGCAGTTGATGGTAGTCCTGGGGAAGGCATGATTAATGTTTGCATCATTAAAGGGAGCTTTATATGTATAATTATGCTACCTTTGTTAGTAATTTGATATCCACAATGTTTTCAATAGTAAAACAATCTAAATCCATAGGAGCGCAATTTGTATGCCTTGGGAAGGAGTCTATTCCCTACCCTTTTAGAATTGTGTTCATGTAAGGGGATTAGATGCAAAATGGTGCTATCATTGGCATCTTTTGAAGTAAATTATTTGTTATACAATTTTGCATTTCTGCATATTTTTTTTTTTAATTGCAAAGGAGGGAGAGGGTGGATGCGGCCTTTGTGAAATTGTTTTCATATGGGGCTCAGATGCAAAATGGTGCTATGATTTCCATCTTTTGAAGCATATTAATGTTCTACAATTTTTCTTTGTAAACAAATTGGTGTTTTTGGTTTTGAACCAAATAATTCCAGCAAATTTGTTATATAGAATCCATTTGTGGGATGCTCACACTCAATGGGTCCTTGGCATTTAACAGTAACTGATTATTCACCCCTGGAACATTATCATGAAAACACAAACATACTGATTTCCTCATCTTCATCTTGTTATCACATAACACCAATAAACAAAACCACCAAGAAAATACCATTTTGCCTGCAAATATATTTTAAACACTAAAAATCCTCAACAATGTTGAACTAACAATGCAAAAAAGCTGAACATTTTACTGCTATCAAGTTCCAAAGAATAAATAAGGATTTTTTTAACACCAACTTTAAAACATTAAAAAAAAATTTTTTTTTTATGCTGTTCAGGTATAGTACCACATTTTTTCTCATAAAGAACAAAATGAAACAAGAATAATTATAAGACCACAGTTTAAATGATAAATTACTCCCAACCCCCCAACCCTCCTAACTACTACCTTATTAACATGTTTCCATGTTGGCTCCTCCTATGATCACATACATATACACTGATGTAAATAATGATGTAAACAATCATATATATGATCCAAATTGTAAATAATGTTTTCTTAAGCCAACCACATATACACTGTTGTAAATACAGACTCATTAAACTGACCACTAAAAACAGTTGAGATGCAACAAAAGGCAAACCCAATTTATACCATTAATGTGTTTTGTCCTGGTCGGTTGCACCAGCTTTAAAACATTCTTTTAAAATGTTGATAAAAAAGTTTTATACTTCTAGGTATGTACCACAATTTCTTTGGAAGAACAAAATGCAAAATGAATAACAATAACACAATGGTGTAAATGATGTATACTCCCCTCCCCCTGCAAAACACCTCTTTAAACCCTGCAAAACACTCTTTAATATCATATTAATTGATATTTAAATCCAGACTCCTACCCTTAACATCCTAACTAATACATTATTAACATATGTTTACATGCTCCTATGATCACATATACACTGATGTAGATAATGACTTAAGCCAACCACTAACAATAATTAAGATGCAAGGAAAAGGAAAGGCAAACTTAATTGTTATCATCCATGTTTTGTGTCATGGTAGGTTGGCAACATGTTCTGATCCACTCATCTGAAAGGCATTCTTTAAAATATTGTAATTTCTCATGAAGAACGACATTCAACAAGAATAACTAAAAATAACAATGATAAATTATCTCTAAACCACCGTCCTTAACTTCCAATCTAATACCTTATTAATTCATGTGTAAATCCCAGCTCCTACAATCATATATATGATCCAAATTGTAAATAATGTTTTCTTAAGCCAACTACATGTACACTGTTGTAAATACTGACTTATTAAGCTGATCGACCACCAAAAACAGTTGAGATGCAACAAAAGGCAAATGCAGTTTATACCATTAATGTGTTTTGTCCTGATAGGTGGCACCAGCCTTAAAACATTCTTTTAAAATGTTCATAAAAAAAGTTTCATACTTACCACAATTTCTTTGTAAGAACAAAAGGCAAAATGAATAACTAAAATAACAATAACACAATGGTGTGAATGATATATATCCCCCCCCCCACACAAAACACCCCATTAATAGATATTTAAATCCAGACTCCTACCAATGATATAAATTGTAGTTAATGACTTGTTAAAGCTTACCACTTTTGAAAATAATTCATAGGCGAGGGAAGACGAACTTAATTTTTACCATCAATGGTTTTTCCAGAGGTTGGGCAAAAGTTATGATCCAGTCATCTGTCCCGCCAACTTTAAAACATTCTTTAAAATGTTCATAAAAAGAGTTTTATGCTGTTCATGTATGTTCTTCTAATTTATCTTCAGTGGCTTCTTAACCTTACCACATATACATGACAGAATTGCAAATATATGGAAAAGCAAGACATGTTCAAGGTTAAAACTAGTAAAACGTCAATAATTATACAATGGTTGTGAAATTGCAAACAAATTAAAAAAAAATTGCTGTGAGGAAACAACAACAATGTTAAGTTTTAACAGGAGACAAAATGGTAATATGTGCAGTACTCAATATATGAACTTTCTTCCTTCCTTTCTAACTTTGACAGTTATCCTGTTACGTACAAAGTCCTTAACATTTCTCCATGTTCGCTGCTTTAGGCATGGTTCCATTAATAAGCATGAATGGATATCTTCCTTTCCTGGAATTTTTCGTGCAGTAATGTAGTTACCCAGATGACGCATTACTGCTGCCTGTTCCTTTTCTGTCCAGGTTTTTTTTTTTGGTTTGATTTTGCTTTTCACATCTGCTTTGAGCTGAATGGGTCTTTCAGTGAGGAGTGCTTTCTTGCATTTCTTTGTTGTAACAATTGCATCTCTATGGACAAGGGAATGTTTTTTCCCTAAATGGTTAGGAAGAAAAGAGAATTTAAATTCAAACTAAACTGTAGTAAAAAAAATAAAATAATTATAAAACAGCTTTGAAGTATTCAGGTAACATCAATTGCATGTTTTATGAATAGTAGTCATTAAGTCTAAACTAAAGTTCTTGATCATTTTTCTACAGGGCAATATTCATTATGGTTAACAGGGATTATAAAAATGTTAAATATCATGCCTCAATAAAAGATGCAGTTTGATGAAATACCTTTCTCTATCTTCTTGTTCTGCAATATCTCATTTTCTTGTTCGTCTTCAGATGACCAGTTATGCTCCTCTGTTTTTGTAAAAGAGAAAGGAAACAATTATTAATATTCTACTAGAAAGCATGCAAATAGCAGGTTGATTCAACAAAGGATGGGGAACTATATACCAGTCTCTCTTTGGTTGGTTTGCAGCCTATTTTCTTTGTCTTCTTCCTCGTTTTCATCTTCGTAGTCTTCTTCCTCATTTTCAGAATTTTCATTCTCCTCAATTTCTGTTGAATAAAATGAGTAAATTTAATAATTTAGTATATTTGAATTTAACAAGATACATAAACAATCATAAACATGGCGGGTAGGGGAATACATTTAAGTTACTGGGATATTAATAAGTGCACTAAAATTTAAAAATAATGACGAAGATCTTTTTTTAATTCCAGAATATTCTTTTAACTGGCTCCTAATTATTTCCTTTCCCCACTACACTACAAATAATATCAACAAGAGCATTATATATTACTCCTGTAGTAATACCTTCATCTTGCTTTAATTCCAGATCATCCAAACTCTTTCCTTGTAGTAATTGTCCAGGATCCCCAAGCTCTCCTTCAAGTGCAACAAGAAGTTTGGAAACTTTAGCCACCTGAAGGGCTGGATCAGGAAGCCGATAGTATTCACGATGAATTCGAACATCATGGCCAAGAAAGTTGGCAAGAACATCCAATTCATTTTCCTTCAAGGTCATCACCTGTGACATGACAGCAATGTGCTTTCTTAGCTGTGTTGATCTAATAAGGTCTGGTCGCTTTGCACCACTTGAAGATGAAAATGTTCGCAATGCATCACAACCACGGATGTGATGGTCTGAGCCTTCTAGAACAGCAAACACAAATTGGTTGCTTCTGCTTACTCCAACAGCATTCCTGAACTTCACTAGTTCATCTAGGGCATACTTCATCCCATATGTAATAAGTACTGGCACAGTCCTTCCCCGTTTCCCCACTATTTCGACTCTCCACATAACTTTCACAAGATCTTGCTCAAATTTGCTTAGTGTTTGAACATCAAGAACATGAGACACTCCTTTTTTTATGTTAGCATAATCTTCCAAAGATAGTTTGGATATCTCTCCTTGTCGCTTACGGTTGAAAAGCAACAGCTGCGTAACAGTGATATTTGCCAGCCTTTTCCATGCATTTTGCACTTCTTGTGTTTGACTTCCAGCTCCTGTTAATTTGTTAATACACTTCTCGGACTCTTCCTTTAAGTGCTTTGTCAGTAGGACCACATCGGCTGTTAAAGGAAGCAATTTAGGATTATTCCGTTTACCTTGGTAGAGTGTCCGCAAAGCATGAGATGAAACCTCTACATCCCAGTTCTCTGTCAGCAGTGTATGCACATCTCTTGCTTGTCTTTCCTTTGTTGTGTTTCCTGTAACCAATGATTGGCTCACCATCATCATTGCAATCTTTTTCAGACTGTGACCTATCTTTATAGCCAAGCTAGGCTTAGTGTATGTGTGGTTTTCATCATCAAACCCAGATAGGCTTCGTACAGCTGCAAGAACTACACTGAATCTTGATGGCACAAACAGATCAATAAGGCTAGAATCTCCAATTTTACTAACGAGTCTGAATTCTAGTACCAGTCGTGCTACTTGTCTTAGTTTTGTTCGCAAAGAATTGAATTGTTCTTGATCATGACCGTGTTTAAAACAAAGCTTTCTGGCAAAATCCAAAATCATTGGATCACCCTTGATACAGCGAGAAACATCATCTGGACGAAACGTCTCTAACAGTCTGTGCACAATGTCACCTACTTTGCAGCCTGGTGGTGGTGGTAACAACAACCGTGATTGTGTGATCAGACGCCTTCTGGTTTTTTGCTCCTCTGTGTCTTTCTCTTGTTTGTCATCTTTTTTCAATTTACACTTGTGCCTGTAGAACTCGTTACATGAATAGTACCCCAAACAGTCCACGCATGGTTGGTAATCAGATGGGTTAGCATACCCTTTGGGGCGGTATACTACTATCAATTGTCCCTCGCCTTTCTCTAAGACTGCGTAGTTGTGTAAATGGTTTCCGAAGTTCCGGATTTTTGTCCACAGTGGATCTATATCAGTTCCTTTGGCAGCTAACCACTGGGCAACTAATGGTTCAGAACTATGTTGTGTAATATGTACTATCAGCTTCTTCTGAGGGAGGGAACACACATAACAATATGCTGGCTTGTCATAGCATCGAGAGGTAGATGTGTTGCTTGTTTGCATTACACAAACTTTGCTTTTCTGTTGAATACATGGCTTTGTTGTATCAATGGCTTCTTTTGAATCATCACTGCATGCCTTGGAGCACCCAGCAGCATTTTGATCACCTATTTTTGACCTAGGCATTGGAATTATTGGAATGACTTCAGAACGATCAGATCCATCATCTGAATCAGGGACGAATGATTCATCACCACTGTCATCACTACTTTCTCCTGAAGTATCCACTTCTGAATGCCATGCTTCGTCTGCAGTCGGATTTATGGACAGTACAGATTCTGTGTCACTTTCTTCAGGTAACAAGGCACCACCTGTGCCTGAAAATTCACCATTGCTTGGATTTTTCCTTGCCAGCAAGTTTGATCTGTTACTAGGACTCTTCTCAATTTCAGTGGATTGATCACCAATCTCAAGCAGTGCTTTATCTGGAGTAAAATTGCAAGAAATGTGTGATCTGCTAGCACTGACTCAAGTCAAAACAACTTAGAATTCCATTTGCAAACAATTAGAATAAGGCTATGAAGGAAATTAAGTTTTGACTTTCCAGTGGAGCTATGGAAATGCCAAGTCATTCATAAGTCTGTTGCAACCAAACATGGACGTATCAAATTCATTTTTACCATGCTACATACTAAATTGATACCGGACATACACATAGATATTTATATTCTGTTTGGCATGGAATTAGTGACAGTCCATCAATGGTATTCACCACTTTTAATTTGTGTAGTCATCTGGTGTGTGTACAACAGTCTTTCACTAGTTTCACTTGCATCAGAGTCAATGGTTGACCCTGCTACGTATTGTAGTTAGCTATCTTGATGTGTGCGTTTGTAAGTATTGCTACATTTACACTAGAGTTACACATACATGTTTATATTCTCTTTGGCATGGAACTGAGGTTAGTCAATGGTACTCCCCAGTTAGAGTGTGTGGTCATGTTAAAATAGGGTGGGAATTCTCAAATTATGTGGGGAGGGAGATTTCAAATTTAGATGGGAGTTTCAAAAATTTACAGGGGAATTTGTATAATTAAATTATAGGTACAGTTTTTATAATTCAATTTTAGGTACTGTATGGTATGTATAATACTTCACAACATCAGGCTTGTTATTAGTCAGTTTTGCAAAATATTGTACAAGGCATGCATGCAGTTTGCAGGAAATATCTGGAATATTTGCTGTAAAATTCCCCCAAACCAAAATATTTTTGCGGGAAATTGAGACAATTGTGGGAAATCCCGCAATCTTGTGCCCTGATGCGAACACAGGGGATATATAGAGGTGAAACACTAGGCAGACTGCATATACAAACAATCATAATTTTGGTATAGGCTACCTATTAGGCTAATGTGTTGTGTATATACTTTAATGTTAGCCCATGATATAATAATTTGGTATAATACCTAGACTAACATTTAGTGTGGTATTTTTGGACATTACACGTAGCTCTCCTGAAATTTCCCTCGTAGCCGAAACCGCCATTTTCATGGGCAACTGCTGTAATAAAACCTCCAACCAGACTTGCAATTTCACCTTGAGCTGTTTGCCTTGACGGTACTGTTTAATCAGCTAATTCCCACGTGGCTGATTTTGAAGCTCTAGCATCAACAGTATCATAACATCAGAGATGAAACAAAGTATGCTATTGTCTATATTATTACACATGTTAGTTGATGGTGTTTCCACTTATTTCAAAAATATATCGAGTTAGTTTGGAGTACGACACACACATGCATGTGTGACACGACTTAGCATTTGTAAGGTAATATTCTGGAGAGCTATTAATTGTGTAGAAATAAGAGGCTCAATAAATAACTTTGGACAAGGTTTAATGAAGGAACATTTTGCCTCATGATAAAATGCCAGGTTAATGATTAAAAATTCTATGCTACTATCTTCATGTAAAAATGTTCTACCTGTGTCAGGGAATTCACTATTGCTTGGATTTTTCTTCGTCAGCAAGTTTATCTTGATGCTAGGATTAGATTCAAAACTGTCCTCAATTTCTGCTGATTGATCACCATGCTGCTCAAGCACTGCTTTATCTGGAGAAAAATTGCAAGAAATGTTGTATTTTACATTGTAGCCAAATGGGTAAACAGCACTGAAGTCAAAACAACTTCAGCATTTTATTTCCAGCAAACATTTATAATAAGGATATGAACAGCTTCGACTTTCTGGTGGAGCTATGGAAATGCCAAGCCATTCATAAGTTTCAACCACACATAAATATATCAGATTTTTATCATGCCAAATTGACACCTGCCATACACAGTGATGTTCCTACTGTAATCTCTTTGGCATCTGATTAGTGACAGTTAATCAATAGTACTCCCCACTTGATGTTTGTGGTCATTTGGTGTGTGCACAATTCTTTCACAATCACCAGTTCCACTTGCAGCAGAGCAAGGGCAGCAAATTATTTTCAACATGGGGGGGGGGGACAAGTGGAAATGCACAAAGTGGGGCAAGGGCACCCTCCCCTTGTAAAAACATTTTATAATTTGGAGATTTAAATGGTGCAAATCCTGAACGTTTACTTAGAATGAACCATGGCTCTGATATTTTACTTTCAGTATCGTGACCAGGGATAATCACACAGGTTGACCATGGTGCAACGGGGCATGGTAGCCTACACCTTGTGATTTAAAAAACATCCACGTTCCCAGAGGTGATACAGTCACTTGTTATCCTCATTGTAAATGTGGTTGGCTACCCTAATTGTGTGTAAGATACCAGCATAAAATATGCAAACAATATAATTTCCTTCAAATCCAAATTAAAGTCTCATTTGCTTAAAGACTATTGTCACTAGTTGGTATATTACTTAGTCCTGTTTTTTCTTTCCTTGTCTTAATTATTTTCCTTTTTCTTGTGTTTTGTAAAGGCTCTGCTTCTTCAGTCCTCCTCGACATCCCTGTATTATATGTATGTACCTCTATATATATTATATTGTTTGGTCATCTGGTGGATGCAGCAGTGTTTGAATGTTAAAATAGGGGGTTCTCCCCTCTCAATTTATTTGGGGGGGGGGGCAAGAATTTCAAATTTGGATGGTTTTTTTTTTAAATCATGGGAGGATTTGTATAATTAAATTATTGGTACGGTATGTATAATACTTTTTGCAACATCGAAGAGGGGAGCGGAAAAGGATGAGCGCAAGCAGCGCTGGAAAAAAATGTCAGGTTTTTAGTAGAATTCCAGTGTATGAGTATTGCCTGTGACAATATGACAAGATTAGATGCCCAAGTCCAGATTAACTTTTATTGCTCAAAGTAATATGACTTGGCAATGATTGGGGGAGATGTGATATGTCCACCCCCCTTAAAATATTGAGGTTATATAAGTCCCCACATTTCACTCCCCAACCACATTTTTGCTGCCCCTGCATCAGGTCACTGGTGGACCCTGTTGTGCACGTAGTTGGCAACCTTGGAGATACACAGATGTTTATGTTCTCTTTGGCATAGGAGTGGGGATAGCCAATGGTAATCCCCACTTTAAATGTGTGTGGTCATTTGGTGTGTGCAACGATCATGTTAATTCCCGAAGATATTACATGCACCAGTTTCACTTGCATGACACCAAGGACATGCATGGTGGGTTATCCCCATTGTACATGTGATTGACTGTATAAGTACTGCTAAGTTTATAACAGGGTTAAGTTTCTATTGCCGTTGGAATGGGAATGGTAATCACAGGTTGACCAATAGGGTTGGTAGCCTACACTATGTGACTTAACAAACATCCACGTTCACAGAGGGGATACACTAATTAGGACAGTCACTGCTTATCCCCAATGTGAATGTGGTTGGCGACCTTAATGCGTGTGTAAGTACTGCTACATTTACACCAGGGATACACAGAAATGTTTATATTCTCTAAGGCATGGAACTGAGGACAGTCAATGGTACTCCCAAGTTAAGAGTTGTGTGTTCATCTGGTGGATGCAACAGTCTTTAAATTAGGATGTTAAATAGGTGGTTATTAACCTTCTCAAATTATTTGGGGGAGGGGGGTTAGAGGATTTTCAAATTTGGACGGTGATTTTTTTAATTTATGGGGGAATTTGTATAATTAAATGATAAGTATGGTAAGTATAACACTTAATAACATTGAGCTTGTTATTAGTAAGTTTTGAAAACCTTGCAGGGTACAATTGAGACATGCATGCCATTTGCGGTAAGTACTATGAATATTTGCGGGAGTATCCCCCCAAAATCGAAATATTTTTGCAGGACATTCTGAGACAATTGCAAGTATTTTGCAATTGCGTGCCCTAATGCGAACACTGGTATACAGAGGTCAAGCACTAGGCAGACTTATATTTTAAGTAACATGGGACAAACAATTAGAATGAGGCTATGAAGGAAATTAACAGTTTTGACCTTCCAGTGTAGCTATGGAAATACAAGTCATCCATTTATTTGTGAATAACATTTTGGTGTAACATTAGGCTAATGTGTAGTGTGTACGATTCAATATTAGGCTAGGAATTTGTGAATAAAATGTCAGTATACATATGTTAATAGTATTTAGTGTATACATCAATGCTAGGTTAGAAAATTTGTGAAAAATATGTTGGTATACTTACTCTAATATTTAGTATATACAATTCAATATTAGGCTACGATATGTTTTGAATATTTTGATATTGGCTACAATACATAGACTAATATGCACTTCAATGTTAGGCTAGGAATTTGTGAATAAAATGTACAAACATTAATGTTAGGCTATGATATGTTTTGAATAGGCTACCTAACATTAAGCCACTTTTATTGTGTACACTTCAATATTAGTTATTTGCAAATATTGTTATGGTATAATACCTATAGATTAATATAATACTTGTGAATAACATTTATTGTGTAAGCCTATACACTTCTGTGTTAGGCTAGGAATTTGTATATATATTGTCAGTAGACCTATACATATGTTAGTAATATTTATTGTATATATATCAACATGGGAAATTTGTGAAAAATATGTTGGTATACTTACACTAACATTTAGTGTGTACAATTCAATGTTATCCTAGGATACATTTGGAATAATATTTTGGAATAGGCTACCTATTAGGCTAATGTGTTGTGTATGTACTTTAATGTTAGCCAATGATATAATAATTTGGTATAATACCTAGACTAATATTTAGTGTGTACAGTTCCATGTCAGGCTAGGAATTTGTGGATAAAATGCCAGGTTAATGATTAAAAATTCTATGCAACTATCTTCATGTAAAAATGTTCTACCTGTGTCTGGGATTTCACCATTGCTTGGATTTTTCTTTGTCAGCAAGTTTGTCTTGATGCTAAGAGTTTCAAAACTGTCCTCAATTTCTGCTGATTGATCACCATGCTCATGCTGCTCAAGCACTGCTTTATCTGGAGATAAATGGCAAGAAATGTTGTATTTTAGATTGTAGCCAAATGGGTGAACAGCACTGAAGTCAAAACAACTTCAGCATTTTATTTCCAGCAAACATTTATAATAAGGATATGAAGGAAATTAACAGCTTCGACTTTCTGGTGGAGCTATGGAAATGCCAAGCCAAGTACACATTTGAGGTGACAATTGTAAAGTGTAGATCACAATACTGAGGAAGAGGGGGAGAGGAAAACACTTGAGCGCAAGAAGCACTGGAAAAATGTTGATGTTTTTATCAGAATTCTGTACTGATGTCGGAGTATTGCACGTGACAATTATGACAATATTAGACATCCTAGGCCAGATTAACTTTCAGGAGGTCAAAATAATATGATTTGACAATATTAAATATTGGGGGTACATGTCTCTGCATTCCACCCCCATGGTCACTGCCCCTGCATCAGAAGGTCACTGGTTGACCCTGTTGTGCATGTAGTTGGCTAACCTGGTGTATGTAAGTACTGCTATATTTACAAAACGAGGATACACAGATGTTTCTGTTCTCTTTGGCATAGGACTGGGGATAGCCAATGGTAATCCCCACTTTAAATGTGTGTTGTCAATTGGTGTGTGCAACGATCATGTTAATTCCCTGAAGATATTCCATGCACCAGTTTCACTAGCATGACACCAAGGACATGCATGGTGGGTTATCCCCATTGTACATGTGATTTACTGTATATGTTGAAGTACTGCTACGTTCACATCAGGGTTACATATGTTTCTATTCTCTTTGGCATGGAACTGGGTATAGTCAATGGTACTCGCCAGTTAGAGTATGTTTGGTTGAAAAACTATGCCGACAATTTTACTTTCAGTAACATGACCAGGGACGATCACATGTTGACCATGGTGCAATGGGGTTCATAGCCTACACCTTGCGACTTTAAAAAACTTCTACGTTCAAAGAAGGGATACAGAAATTAGGACAGTCACTGGTATCCCCATTGTGAATGTGGTTGGCGACCTTAATGTGTGTGCAAGTACTGCTACATTTACAACAGGGATACACAAAAATGTTTATATTCTCTAAGGCATGGAACTGAGGAGAGTCAATGGTACTCCCAAGTTAGAGTTGTGTGGTCATCTGGTGGATGCAGCAGTGTTTGCATTAGGATGTTAAAATATGGGGTTATCACCCCCTCTCAAATTATTTGGGGGGGGGGCAAGAATTTCAAATTTGAATGTTTTTTTTTTAATTCATGGGTAAATTTGTATATTAAATTATAGGTATGGTATGTATAATACTTAACAACATCGAAGAGGGGAGCGGAAAAGGCTGAGCACAAGCAGCGCTGGAAAGTCAGGTTTTTATTAGAATTCCAGTGTGTGAGTATTGCCTGTGACAATTATGACAATATTAGTCGCCCAAGTCAAGATCAACTTTGATTGGTCAAAGTAATATGACTTGGCAATGATTGGGAGAGATGTGATATGTCCCCTCCCTCCACTTAAAATATTGAGGTTATATGTCCCCACATTTCACTCCCCAACCTCATTTTCGTTGCCCTGGATCAGGTCACTGGTGGACCCTGTTGTGCACGTAGTTGGCTACCTTGGTGTATGTAAGTACTGGTATATTTACATTGATCGATACACAGATGTTTATGTTCTCTTTGGCATCGAACTGGGGATAGCCAATGGTAATCCCCACTTCAAATGTGTGTGGTCATTTCGTGTGTGCAACGATCATGTTAATTCGAAAGCAACGCTGGAAAAAATTTCAGATTTTTATTAGAATTCCAATGTGTGAGTATTGCCCGTAACAATTATGACAATATTAGACGCCCTAGTCCAGATTAACTTTTATTGGTCATAAGTAATATGAATCGACAACATACAATATTTGGGATATATGTCCTCGTATTCCACCCCCATGATTGCTGCGCCTGCATCACGAGGTCACTGGTTGACCCTGGTGTGGCTACCTAGTGGTGTATGTAAGTACTGCTATATTTATACAAAGGACACACCAATGTTTCTGTTGTCTTTGGCATAGGACTGGGGATAGCCAACATTGGTAATCCCCACTTTAAATGTGTGTGGTCATTTGGTGTGTGCAACGATACTGTTAATTCCCCGAATATACTCCATGCACCAGATTCACTTTCATGACATCAAGGACAGGCCATTGTACATGTGATTGACTGTATATGTCATATGATATAAATAGAGCACTACTTACATACACCACTAGGTAGCCACAACAGGGTCAACATTTAGTGGTACAATTCAATGTTAACCTATGATAAGTTTCGAATAATATTTTGGTATAGGCTACCTATTAAGCTAATGTGTAGTGTACATACTTTAATGTTAAGCCATGATATAATAATTTGGTATTCATTCAAAAGACTAATATTTAGTATGTACAGTTCAATTTCAGGCTCAGGCTGGATAAATGTGGTTAACGATTAACAATATGCAACTAATCTTCATGTAAAAATTGTCCTACCTGTGTCTGAGAATTCACCATAGATTGGATTTTTCTTTGCCTGCAAGTTTGTTCTGCTGTTAGGAATAGTTTCAAAACTGTCCTCAATTTCTGCTGATTGACCCCCAAGATGTTCAAGCACTGCTTCATCTGGATAAAATGGCAAGAAATTTTACATTTTATCCCAATCGGTGATCAGCACTGTAGTTAAAACAACTTCAGCATTTCATTTGCAAACATTTATAATAAGGATATGAAGGAAATTAACAGTTGACTTTCTGGTGGAGCTATGGAAATGCCAAGCCATTCATAAATTACAACCAAACATGGACATATCAGATTTCATCATGCTACATACAGTACTGAATTGACAACCGACATACACAGTGATGTTCCTATTCTCTTTGGCATGAAATTGGGTATTGTCAATGGTACTTCCCACATATTCTATGTGGTCATCTAGTGTATGCAGATATAGAGTGCAGAAACTATAGGCCGACTATTGTATTTTAACATGGACATGCAAACAATAGAGAATATATAAGTTCCATTGGAGCTATGGAAATGCTAAGTCATTCAATTTGTGTACAATGTTTGGTATACCTAACATCAGGCTAATATGTAGTTTATACACTTTAATGTTAGGTTATGATACAGTGGCATGTACAGGGTCTGCTGATAGAGCAGGTGAAAATGTTCATAGATGTCAATTCTGTGAGAGGGTACTAAGGGGGTGGGTTATTCCTCTCACATTTGCAAGGGACTATCATTTGTACTTTCATGTTCTACAGTATTTAATTTTTTAGTAAAAAAACTTGAAGTTTGAAATAATGGCAAAAAAGATGAGGTGTGTGCCTGTAATATGTTGGTATAACACTTGTACGAGCATTTTATGATGCATGGAGGAGTAATAAGTTCAATCAGACCGTCACATGACACAATAACATTCACCTCACCTATATGCCCAATGACTGTTCTTCCAGTCAGTTCATCTGCAGCAGATTGTATTGGTTGTCTCTTGGTTGTGCACTGTGTAGAATAATATGAAGGTATAAATTCATCAAGAATTTTGAAATCAATCATGTATATAGGCTACATATATATTATATAAATAATCTTGAATCCATATACCTATCTAAATGCTTCTTTTGTATGTTTGAAGGAAAGAGCTTCTGAAGACATGGAGAAACTATCAATGCCAATAAAGAAGCAAGCAACACTTTTGGAAAAAATTATTTGTGAGAAACACCAGCAAATGTCTCCAAAATTAAGCAACATTTTTAAATGATACATAAATCCCATCTTGATCCATACGTGTCTACAATGAAAACATTAACACAGGTAGAACTTAATATGGGCAGACAAAAATACACTGTTGTAATTTAAAATGAAACTACTTTCATCATCCTTTTAAAGTATTATAATTTAAGCAATACAAATTTACCTTCTTCCAAGGCAAGTTGCTCACCCCATAATCATAGAGGAGCTCTTCACCTTTGTTGATATCCCGTATGGCAAAAAGGCACAATGCTGGTTGACCTTGCACACCAATAACTTGAAGTTTTGTATTTATTTCTTTCCTTTCACCATGATTAACTAGACGGCCGAGCATTGGTCCTTCTAATGGCTCTTGAGTTGCATCGATGCTATAAAGATATCAAAAGAGACAAAAGTTAAATACGTATATTTGAACCATCTATCTCTACTTTGGTCACTGACAACAATTATAGATGGCACAACATTGGTGTTGCCAAGACACCCGTCCATCATTTTATATTGCTGATTTCTATTTGATGACCTTGATGAACAAGTTTGTCAAGAATCAATTTTCCTGCCTGTACATGTATAAAACATACGTGTATAAATTGTTTTAATATATCAAACATGATATGACAAAGAATTAATAGCAAAATGCTTCTCTTTTCTTACAATACCTAGATGAGGAAGTCAACAAATATACTGAGCATGTCTGAGATATAAATGCATCTAGAGAAGACAAAGAATAAAATGACTACATACACTTACCAATAACTTGTGCATTTAAACTTGAAAAAGAATCGGAATCCTGTAGATGATTGTTCCTCTAAAAGGTCTCCTTCTTTCCATGTGCAGAGTCTTCCATGGTACTGCAGCAGGAACTCTCCTTTTGAAAAGCCAGTACTGGTTATTACTCCTCTACCTACATTAAAAATGACAGTTGAAAACACTAGGAAATACAAAGTGTTAAAGCAATCAAGATATGACGGTATGAACATAGCACTATAAGTTCAAACTTATAACAGATGTTTCATTAGCACTAGATATCATAGGCGGGATGACGGGTGCGGTGGCATTTCCCCTGACCCACCGTTTATACAATTTTTATTCCAAAAGATTAATTTTTGCTTGTATTTTTAAGCTGTTCAGCCCTCTTTAATTAATATATGGTTTTAATAGATCAGAGATATTAAGCTGTCAGGCAATATTTATTAGATTCATATGAACAACAAAGGCACTGAATTGTGTAAGTCTTCACTTGTCTCTAATTAATGCAATAATGTTTATAATGAAACATGTTATTTGTTTCCCGGTATTTTAGCCACTGAATGGTGAATCTCTAATGTTCAAGGAGTAATTTCTAAAAATAAAATGTGGTATGAAAATGTCACAAGCACTATTATGAATAATTGCAATGGCTTGTGATGCAGTCATCCTGTAAGTGTTGTGCCAGTCTTGATTAGCCTACTTACCTGCTTACCACACTAAAGAAACTACATCCAACAATGTTTACATATTTTAAATACTTCAACTGAAGTTTTGGTGTTTTTTTCATTAATAGAGTATTTTAAATTTTTTATGATTAAATATGGATATAAAGAAATATATTAACCTTTACATGCTATTTTTTTAATAAAGAAACCATCTTTATCTTGTAAGTTGATATAAGCCAGGGCCTCCTCTTCACTGCTCATTCTTTTCTTCCGTGCCCTCATTTCATTTGCTGAAAATAAGTATAAAAAATATATTAAAAAACAACAACATGAGGTGTATCGTCCCTTATGCACTGTGTTCACACATCGAGTATCAATTTACCAAAATTATCACACTTAACTGACCTGACCCTCTTCGGATGACAGCTTTGTTTAACAATTATAAAGCGGAAACTCTGTCAGGAGTTCAATATACATACTTACATTGTACATATTGTGAATTGATACTGTATACTTGATGTGTGCTGGTAACTATGGTATGTGGGTATTTTAT
>WXZC020000081.1:0-17152 GCA_011317855.2 Paelopatides confundens
TGGCGCTTGGTGAATTGTTGTCGGATCTGACGTAATTACTTGCGGAAGCTATTTAATGTCGGCATATAAAGCGGCTCAGCCATTGGCCGATTATATGCCGGCATTAAATCGAATTAATGCCGGCATTAAATCGATTATATGCCGACATATATTATATTTAATGCCGGCATTAAATAGATTATATGCTGGCATATATTCTAATTAATGCCGGCATAAAATCGATTATATGTCGGCATATATTCTAATTAATGCTGACATATAAAAATGAATTCTGATTGGTTACGGATATATGCGGACATTAAATCGAATTAATGTAGACATATATTAAATTTAATGCCGGCATTAGTTAACCATTTATGTCCTCTGTGGCCAACCATATACGTACTCTACGAAGATTGCTCGTAACACACAACCTGATAGCCCAGATACGCGTACTTGTCGTGACAAGTTATCGATGAATGACGTTTTAGTTGAAACGACTGTGTCAATTCTACTTCTGAAAGCTATCACACAGGTTTCTTTGATTTTCTTAAAATTGACACGGTGGACCACAAATCACCACTCGACTTTTTTTGTAGTTATAGCTACCGTTCAAATGAATATGCATATTTTGTGCATTCCTGTACAGGGGTCAAATTTCGAGAGTGGTAGCAAGCACTTAACTGTATGTTACGTATTTTTCGAAGCATAATGCATTATGGGAAGAATTCAAAATGGCCCTTGAATTTTTTCCAATAATGGAGAAAATTCCGAACTGTATAGCAAACATTTATATTTTTGTATGAAAATGCCAATCATAATCCTTGACTATACTCGAACGGAACATGCACAAAGGTTATGTTGAATATAAGTTTTCTCCTACCTGTATATCCAATTCTGTTATGTATGGGTTAAATGGAGGTCCAAATTCTACATTTACTTTTCCGTCTTGAGCAGTGGTAAATGTCCCTTCAAAGTGAACATTGCCACCCCCTTTTGATTTTCTTACGGTTACCTGGATACTTTCTTCTTTGGCGGGTACACCATTTGGTAATTTGGCCAATATCTACGAAATATGATCAGGCAATGGATGTTGGTTGGTTATCCCTATACATTATGTGGATTTATCGTGTCATTACTGATACAACTAACGTAGGTTACATCGTGCTTGTATTCGAACATAATAAAGCAGATTCCATACGTGTATAGGTTTCGCGTAAAACAATTCATGTCTTGTCATTGGCAGAATGTACAATACGCCAGTCTATCATCACACACAAACGGACAAAGATCATGGACATTTAAGGAGGCCGGCGGATGGAAGATAGGTAGAGAAAGATATTTCTCCGTAGTTGAATGATTACTATTAATCTAGTAGCATTTAATTATGTAATTATTTGTCTTGTATTCGTGTATGTCTTGTATTCGTCTGCATTATCGACGAGTAATATCATATAGTGTATTTGTACCATCTGTTATTAAAACGGACTGAACAAATATTACACGCATAACATGGATTGCTGAACTTATATTTACAGTGTTTTATCACAACTCACTTGGAATCGGTAAGGTAACCCTGGTTTAAACCCACTGGGACCAATGATGTCAAGGGTTAATGGTCGTTTCGTTATTCTCGCTGACCGGTAAGATTCCGTTAGGTTTATTCCTGTAGAGAAAGAAGATTTAGAAATATGGAAAAGTAATGCCATGTTATGTGAAAAATAAAGTGTATTGTTACTATTTTATTTAGAAATAAAAACGTTGCTCTGATGATATACACATTTAACGAGAAGGTGTAAAACACTCATACGCCATAATGTTTACCAAAATAAGCGATAGTTTTAAAGATATTAAATTTAGTAGTATTATTTCCAAAAAAAGTCAGATAATAGTATAATGTACTATAAAACATGCATGCATATATACAATAATGTATATTAAACCCAACTAATCACCGGGTGGAAAATAAGTCGAAACTTTACGCTATACAATTTAAATCACACTTTCCGACTGACGTCACTGTATAAGTTCGCACCATACTACTCATCATTTTAAAGGGGCATGAGGTATTTGATTACAGCCCAATTACAAATTTTAAAATGCTCTCTTTCAGCACTAACATGTAATTTTCAATCCCATTTTCAGAATTACTTTCCACAATTTGTTAATCCCTCGCAAATAATTAAGCCATCGAAAATAAAAATTAAAACAATAACAAACCGTGTCAACAGATTTGTTTACAACATCACCTTTCGATTAAAAAATGTTTCTGAACCAGCAATATCTTGAATATATAACCATAGAGAGGTCAAAGCAGGAAATGTGGCATCTGCTTGTGCAATATTTTTTAATCCTTCAATCGAATAGCAATATTTTCAAACAAATCTGTGGATTACTGTTTGTTATTGTTTACTCTTTGCAATTTCTGTTTGGAGAAAGGTACCTCATTGTCAAAATGTGATTGAAAAATATATGTCAATGCTTAAAGAAAGGGATTGTAACTTTATAATTCGTATTCGTAAGTGAATAACTATAATCAAACTCATAATGCCCCTTTAATATGTCCTAGACTAAATAATGTTAATATATAAAAATGAAGTAAATTCCCCACATTTGTAATAACTTGCTATTTACAAAGTGTAGTATTTCATTATTATATCTCTTTTATTTACAGTATCTGTGTAAAAGTCGTGAGGAACATACCAGTAGCAAGCTCCGTGAATTGAATATCCAATCTTATGCGCCTGCGTTTGCTATAATTAATTCTACCCAGAGAACTCAGTGGGAAATCAAACTGATGACAACCGTCTTCCTCAGTATCCTGATGAAAAACAAAACAGAAACAAGTTGATGATAATACCAATACAAAAATGTTCTATAGAATTATGTAGAAAAAAATTATGTAGGATTTTCTAGTGATTTATAGGATCTTGTAATGTAATTTCTATATAATTCTATTTTTGTAAGGGCAATAAGCAGAGGAAGGGGTAAAAATAACGCTAGCAGTGAGTCGATATGCAACTCTTCAAATGTAGACTATGCTACTAAATTTAACAACTACTTTATGACAATTGGAAAAATTTGGCAAATAAAATAGAACACACTACGGAAAGTTTTAATAATTATCTTAACGACATAAACATGCCTAACACGTATATTTCAAATCATGTAAATCATGACGTATTTGTTGCTACTTTTGTACAGATGCAGGACGGTAAATCCCCGACTATGATCACCTTATTACACAGATTTATGACTATATGACCCCCTTATTTATATTATAAATTTATCCTTTTCCACTTGAAAATTGCAAAGGTTATACCAATTTTTAAGTGTGTGGGTAGGGATAGCGTTTCCAATTACCGGCCTATTTCAATTCTACCTGATATTTCAAAGATTGTTGAACGATTAGTACATAATAGACTTTCATCATTCATAAGCAACGACAACATACTTTACCCCAACAGTATGGTTGCAGAAAAGGTCATTCTACTTACATGGCATCATTAAACTTTGTGGACGATATAGCAGGTAATTTATATAAAAAGGTATGTACTATAACTCTTTTCATTGACTTATTTAAAGCCTTTGACACTATAAATCATAACATTCTTTCAAGCAAGCTTTACACCTACGGGATTCGTGGAATAACATGGCATTGGTTTAGCAGTTATCTCACTAATCGTAAACAATTTGTTCGTTTTAGTAATAGCGATTCTACTTTAAATTACATAAATGTTGGTGTTCCACAAGGTTAAATACTAGGTCAACTTTTATTCATATTATATTTAATGATTTGTATATCTATTCACGCTTGTTCCAACTTTATTTTGTTTGCTGATGATACGACTATGTACATACAAGATATTAACCAAGCTTTACATATATATGTTATTGAATTTAAGAAAATTGCAGTGTGATTAGCAGCCAAAAAAATATCTTTGAATATTGATAAGACCAAATTACTAGTTTTTGCCAACAATAGAGTAGATCGTACACAACATTCTTTACATATTAGGAATTCAAGTATTAAGAGTACCGATAGTATCCCGATATAACATGTATGGGATGATGGCTGGGTATAATTCTCCTTTTGTGACATTTGCTCGATACTTTGGCTCGCCGAAATGACTCTCGTACTTTAATAATTAGTATGATCAGAGCTTAAGTTAACTATATTTTATATCTATTCAAATAAATTTCGTCAACAGAAATGATTCGTTTTATTTCAAACTGTGTTAGTAACTAGAAATTTGAATAACTTGCTACTACAAGTAGTATACCAGTTAAACGATTTAAAGAGACGATGAACAATTAAAATATTATACTGTTGATATATATGAATATATTATTCGGGATATGTATTTAGCCAATATGTCGTCAGTTCAGTCAAATGTTAAATTTAGTGGGCTATGTGTTGGGGAAGGAAAAACGCGGTGGAATACCCCGGACCTGATCGACATGGCTCTACGTTGGGGTTTAAGTTATTTGCGAAGGAAAATGCTTTTTAAAAGATACTAAGGGAGTTGTTACGAAAATCGCTTTTATTGAGAAGAACACAGTGAATGAATATTTTCATTTAATAAAACAAATGATATATTTAATATATTGATTGATATATGTTTGATATAATCCTTTATACCTGAACAGACATCCGAATGTGGATTCTACCTGCCGAAGCTTTCACGGCAATAGCACCTCTCACAGGCTGACCATATGTATACCTTTAAGGTTTGAAAAAAATAAATAATAAGCATGACATTTAATCATGGAACGCTTAAGTTAATCAAATTTATCGTAGGTACTCCAACAAAAACAATGATAGAAGTGAGAGGCAAATTACGGAGTATTATCAGTTAATTGTATAACTTGGATGGATTAAATATTGGAATTACATTTCTTGTTCTCCGCAAAAAAATGATTATTTCAATATTCGAAATTTCAGCGAAAAGATTTAGGTTACACACGTAATGGGCACTAAAACAATTGGTTGATTAAAACATGTTAATCAATAGTTCATCATAAACAGTAAAAACAACCTTAGTAAGGTAAGATTATATAATCAAAATAATTGTTTAAAGGTTTGATGGAAGATGGTTACCACTTTAACTATGTTACAAATACATTAATATGGTGTCATATACTTTGTATTAATATGTTGTGGTATGCACATCATGTAATATACATATCATCTTTATGAGAAAGACAATCCTGATAAGCTAAGATTAAAATCAAAACAATTGTTGAAAGGTTTGAATGAAGAGGAACATATATTGATATGTTGTAATCATAGTTATCATGTAATATATATATCATATGTATGTGAAAGAAAAGCTTGATACGCCGACATTAAAATCAAAAGAATTGTTCAAAGTTTTGATCAAAAATGGCTACCAATTTAACTATGTTAGAAATACATTAATATGTTTTAATATACATATGAATGGTTATTCACATATATTTCTTCCATCTAAAACTGCAACTTTTAAGATATACAGTGAATACTATGAAACAAATGTCTTTAGTGACAACACGCTTATTTCATAATTTTATTTTTCCATTGATTATCTTTTAAACTCCACATACCCTAAATACTAAGAGTAATGACATAGTAAAGTTGGTCCAAAACTTGAGACTTGAACGAGGCTGTCACTATTTTCGCTATTGGTGTACATGCTTCAGCGAGTTGCATACTATATAATACATCGGTAACTAGACCGCGCGCCCAGTGCATTCAAATTAATTTCATTGCGGCACTATTTCATGTGCTATACGCCTAAGAATAGTAGTCAACTCCTTACGGCACTCACTGTGGTTGCAATGAACTGGGTGACCAATGCACTAAGCGCGCAGTAGAATGTCAGTCAGTAACATTACTGATTTGTCTACTACAATTAGTAGTACGATATAAATCTGTGCGTTTTACAGGCCGTGGTATTAAGCGTATGTGGGTTCCAATTAGCTGACTAGTGATTCCAATATTAGAAGGGGCAGTGCCTACAAAATGTGTACAACAAAAAAGGAAGAAGAAGAAACGGGTGCATAGGGAATACGGAAAAGGGTAGGTCCTGGTTTTAAACATGTTTCCCTTAATGGCGCTGTGCAAGGTTATCAGGGTCAGGTGGGCATCTACGTACTCCTTGTACAACTGACTCGTAAACGTGTGTGGTTTATTTATTTTCACTATACTTCTAGAATAAAACAATATTTAAGATTGTCCTTAATATCAGATGGAGTTTCAAATATTAGTAAAGAAATACGTAATCCTGTAACAGATTTGTAACCGATTTCGATGAGTAATTGATCGCCGAACAAATTTGCTGCAGGAAAACGGTATGTATGGCAATTACACACTGAACGAAACCTTTCCTGTGCATTCTATGCTGGGTTGTCGATGATCCAACGTAACACCCTTGCATACGTCGCAAATGCTTTTAAAATATCGGATCTATTAACTGTTTCTATTCCTATAATCTGTAAGCGTAAAACATGTAGTAAACGTCAATAACGGGTTTGTATTATTATCTGTCAACCAGAAAAGGTAATTACATCACTAAAGTCACCCTTTAATTATATGCCACTTCAACAGACAATAAAGTAAAGAAAATAAACAATGTCATGCAGTGATATAGAAAATAAATCAGTAGACATGAAAAATGTGTTTTGGGTCATTTTCCAAGCTTCTCATACACTATAAAAACACCCTGGTTAAATTTAACCAGGATCGGGGTCACCGGTTCACCAACACATCTGTGATCATTGTAAATAACCAGGAATGTGTCAACGTCACCATTGTTTGATACATTTCTAGTTATTTTGTTAACTTAACCATGGTGTTTTATAGCGTACTGTTATCATAACACTTGCTCAGCACGATACGTTATAGTTCTGGTGAAGAGGTCTAAGTGAAGGTTTCCCCTCAACATTGATACTTTTTTGACATAATTAATGGTGCTAATATGGAAAATGAGTATACCTTTTGGAAGTAAATTGATATTCACTATTTTTAGGTTAGTAAAAAATACCAAATATGTATTTTTGGTTACTGTGTGTAAAGGGAACGCATAAATACAGTTAAGGTACAGTACAATGGTTTTTACTACGCATTTTTGTCGATTCATGCCCAAGTCCGAATTTCTCCGTTGTTTTAATATCTTCATTTTGGTCGAGATTCTCTGCAAAATATTTCCACACTGAAATTTGTGGACCCAGCCTCTTTGGGGTCAGACCCACTGACCCGCATACGCCCTGCATTTCGAACACTGGTATCTCGTTGAGCAGTTTTTCACACATATACATACATATATAAAGAGACTCTAAAAGATATATACACAATAGTGATTACCGTTCCGATCATTCTTCATAGGTTCTCAAGAAGCCAAAACAGCATTCATGAATATATCCATATTATTTCAGCTATTTCTCTTTGTTTAAGGACAAATGTCTGGTATTTGCATATTTCTCATTCCCCGATCTCCGTAAATTTATATGGAAAATTGTGATGTTGTTGAAGAAAGGATAATGTTCTTTGGAAACATTTCCGTCAGCTAAACCATGTCCCCAAAAACCTAATTCTTTAATATTATCAATTCTCAGATTTACCCTTCGTTTGAAAGTTGCTCTACGTGGATTTCGTCGGCGCAATAAGTGTGGTTTGACAGAAGTGTATATACTTACAAACCGCAAACGGAAAACTCTACGTTTTCGTCCAAGACAAATATGTAGGAAGGAGGCGTGATGATAATATCAAATTTGGGCAAAACTGAAATAGACAGAAAACGAAGTAAATTCAAATATACGAAAATGGAGCAAATAAAATAACACCCCACAGAAAATTATATAATTTGATGTGATTGTACTGCATCTATACTGTAAGTACGACGTCATTGACGATAACAGAATAACATACAAAGATATTTTCTTGATCAATTTTGCAATATTTTAATGGTGTTCTATTTTCCAAAATTGTATGTAGGCTACTTAACACGAGATAGAAAAGTTACCGTATTCCTCAATTTTGAAAATCTCTGTTGTTTCTCTTCTTCCTTCGAGAATGACATGTATGGTCCATGTTCCCAACACTGGATCTTCAGACAATTGCATAGCTAGGTCAACCAGACCTTCCATTGTGTCCATATTCCTCCATTGTCTCACACGTATATCTTCTGGTGATGTGACGTAAATTTCACTGTACTGAAGTAGATGTTAAACAAAATAATCTTGTATACATAAACCATATATTACGCTCATTAAAACTCAGGATAAATCCCAGATAACAGCATTACGAATCCAAATCTCTAGTTTGTTGTAAACGATTAAATGAGCATTTGACCTTGTTATTACAACTAAGTTAAGCTATTGCATGGGGCGTTACCATATGGGTGTAGTGTGTGGGGTGGTACGTAACCCCCCCCCCCCTCATGCGCTCATATATGATTTGCTGTAGAGCAAATCTTGCAATTTTTCTGGAAAATCATGCCGTTTGTCGAATAAATATATATCAGTTGTCGGAAACATATAAAGCCACGTCGGGAAATATTGCTTGTTGTTGGGAGGATTATGCCGTTGACGAGGGAACCCTCCCCCAGTTGTCGGAAACAGTTTCGTGTCGGGCCGGTCGGGTGATTATCCACATATGTTATCTGGTAGGTTCACCTTCGTCCGGTTCATGAGCGAGACTACGGGGGGGGGGGTGCGCCGGATACAAACCCCCTTCCATACTTTTTCCATATTTGTTTACTTTACATTGTTACTATTCTTTTTTATTATATGACACAATGTTGCACGTTATACATGGCACCATTTTAAAGAAAGGACACCTTCAAATTCCTATTTTCTCAAAGTGGGCGGGGACGGGTGGGGTGGCCCACTTTCATAATACCGCTGCCACGTGAACTGTCTTAACCACGGAGATCAGAACAAACTCTAGAAGATACAATTCCCCCTCGTTTTCCGTACTTTAATCCCCCTCTACAAATAATTCCAAAATAACAGCTTGGTCAAACTTCATATTTAATATGTAAGTTCATATTAGTGAGGACAAGAACCGTATTTCTTTTTTGTAGAGGTCAACGGTCATTTGAGGTGAACATAGGGCAAATTCTGAAAAGATTAAAAAAATTATAACTCGAAATATTCAACTTGAGAACATTTTATATTTAGTATGTAGATTCACCATAATGAGTTCAAGAATCTTATTGTTTTTTTTTGTGGAGATCGAAGGTAATTTGAAGTCAACAGCTGTTTAAAACTGGAAACTTTGTAAACACAGAAACTCGAAAGGTACAACTTGGTCAAGTTGTATATTCAGTATGTAGGTTCACCTTAGTGAGTACAACAACCCTACTGATTTTTGTAACAGACGACAACTCTGAAGACATTGTAAACACGATAACTCCAACATTCAACTTGGGCATATGTTAACCGTAGTGAGTACAAGAACCATAATGTTTTTGTGAAAGTTAATTTGAAGTCAACAGGGGTCAAAACTGAACATTTTGTAAACACAGCAATTACAAAAGTACAGCGTGGTCCAACTTCATATTTAGTATGTAGGTTCAAAGTAGTAAGTACAGGAACGCTATTATTTTTGGTGGAGGTGAAAAGTCATTTGAGGTCAACAGAGGTCACAGATTGAAAACTTTGTAAACATGATAACTTCAAAACTACAGCATGGTCATACTTCATACTTGGTATGTAGGTTGACCTCATTTAGTACAATGACCACATTGTTCTTTGTGAAGGTCAAATGACATTTGAAGTCAACAGAAGCCACCATCGGAAAACTCACAAGTTCAGCTTGGTCAAACGTCGGTCCACATTAGTGAGTATAAGTACCTTACTTTTGTGGCGGTTGAAGGTCCACAGAGGTCAAAGTTTGAAATTATTGTAAATACAGTACCAGCAAACATTCAGCTTCATAAATAGTATGCATGTTCACCTTTGTGAGTAAAAGTACACTTGCTTTCGGCGGCGGTGAAATTTTGTTTCAGTTTAAGATAGGTCAAAGTGTGAAAACATAGTCATCATAACTCAATAAGTACAGCTTGTTCAAACATTATATTCAGTATGCATGGCCTCAGTATAACATCGATATTGTTCTTTTTGAGCGGTTACAGGTAATATGAGATCAGAATAGGGTAAAGCATGAATCTTGTAAACATGATCATTCCACAAGAGTAAAGCTTGTTCATGTAGGTCCACCTCATTGAGTACAAATACTAAATTTGTAACTCAAAAGTATGGCTTGTTCAAACTCCATATTTGGTAGGTAGGGACAGACTTAGTACAAGAACCCATTCATTGGTTTAATCAACAATGGTGATAGCTTGATATTATTTTTGAACAATTAATTTAATGTTCTTTTATCAAACCAGGCAATGAATAGCTAAGCCTTTTGGTACATCTGTTTAAATCGACATAACCGATTAAAATCGACATAGCCTATTCCGTATCTATTTTATCGGTCCAGTATATGTCCACTTAAATCGGTATAGGCCTATGTCAATTGAAATCGACTTATATCAGTTTAAGTCGACATATGCCAATTTGTATCGACTTATACCATTTAAGTGGCACTTGTACCAATTTAAATAGACATATATCGATGTATCTCGTTAACATATTTGATATCTTTATATCAAGATCCTCATGATCTCGATTTCGCGTATAATCGTGATGACCGGTCATCTCATTTGAGCATAACTGCACGAAATGAAGGGTGCACCATGGTGTACTAATTTAGCACACAATTTGGGAACTCATGTGATCCTATATTAATGTATACACATATACTACTAGGCTAGTCCAAAAACATACTTGTAATAGTAATATATTACTACGCTAATGTGTATCAATGCAGGAAGCTGTAATATCAATGCCATATAATATATTGAGCAATATTTGCGCAAAAGCATTAAGCCTATTCAAAGATTAGGTTATGTTATGCCGTATTCAGTTAATGGTCAATATCTTAGCATTTTAACTCCGCCCTTATTTCTTTACACGTAAATTGCATTATTTACCAACAGAAATTCCAACTCCAAATATTACAATTGTGATACAAATTTCGTTATCATCATTTCTGATATCCTGATTCGGTTCTCCATTTCTGCTACGGTAACTTTCATGGTATTTTGAATCATATTTGGCGTACACAAAGTAATATAATATATATGCACATTCAATTGTTTGCGAGATACTATATGATGACCTCCATTTGAATGACTGTAACCAATTGTTTTCGGTTCCACTCTTGAGTTTAAAGTTACAAATAGTAACTGCAGCGCTGGCACCCATACACGAAATCGGAATATCAAATATGTTAATGAGATAAACTGGTATAAGTCTATTAAAACTGGTATAAGTCGAATTACCTGGCGGTCGGTGTATTGCAACTGGTATAAGTCGATTTAAACTTGTATATATGTCGATTCAAACTGACATATGTTGATTTAAATTGGCATATACCGATTTAAAATGATATATAAGATTTAAATTGGTATGTGTCGATTTAAATTGTTGTATGTATATTTAAATTGGTAGAAGTCGATTTTAATCGACATATACTTAATTAAATTGGCAAGTTGATTTAAATTGTCGATTCCCCGTGATTTGATAACTATGGATCCACATACTGGCGTTCCATAGACTTTTGTTTTGTGTCATGGGAAGCCTCGGCTAGAATGTGTCAAGTTGCCCGCTAAATATTTGTCGTGCTCCATCAATAAACATTCGACAAATCATGTTACTATGATACATAATTGGTTCAGTCTGAGATGTTATGATATTTTACCACATCGAGGTATATTATTGATTGTATGGGGGCAATAGGTTACTGTGTGCCCCAACGTATGAACCTAAGTTTGTTTATTATGTGTTCGTATGTTGCTATCTTTATCATGGTATGATGATTTAGGTAAAGAATTAGAATATCATGCTTACTTGTTCGGTGTAAGATTTCATGGACGGGTACATAATGCTCAAGATC
Organism: Paelopatides confundens; assembly: GCA_011317855.2. Lineage (NCBI taxonomy): Eukaryota > Metazoa > Echinodermata > Holothuroidea > Aspidochirotida > Synallactidae > Paelopatides > Paelopatides confundens. Next base: position 11,969 of record WXZC020000081.1, read on the forward strand.
CGAATGTGCACTGATGAGGAAAACAGACCGAACAACAACTATAAGCATATTTTTAATATTACTATAAACAAATTAATATGGTGTATGGGCGCGGAAACTGAGACCAATGGTATATAGTTCATGCGATGATGATACAATTTTGGTTAAACATACAAAGACAACAAATGACAAAGGGACGAGTTTCTTATCAGTGGCGGCTGGCCATATGGGGGTTCCTCCCCAACATGTTTTAATGAAGATAATGATAAGTATTAACTAGTCTAGCTGGATTTTTAACAGCCAGCCAACCTGGGTTTGGGGCGAATTAAGTTTTAGTAACATTGACTTGTAAAAAAAGTATGTCTAAATAACAATTATAAACCCCTTTTTCTAGAAGCAAAGATAATAAGCATCAATGTCCACAACAAAAGAACTGCAAACGCCCACCGAATTTTAGCCAACAACTGGCCATTTCCGCTCATAGCGAATGTGTGATACTTTTCCTCCCTTACTTACACTTCTTCGGTTTTATTATAGACACTTCGTATATCTTCCGCCTAGAGGTAATTTTCCCTTTTAAAGAGATTGAAAACCTACATGTGGAATCCTGCGAATATGACAAAGCTTGAGGCATATGGCTTGGAATAAATATGAAATTAAAGTATTACCTAATTGGAAAAGATAGCACCACATTGCATCCAGTTAACTTTATTTGTGAAAAAAATTCTCCTCTACTGTTTCGGAAATGTTTAGCCCGTTCCCCAAATTGGTGGTGCGATAAAATTAACAAAAGTTTTTAGTTCACCCCTATTTTGTATTGTAAAGCTATACTCGATGTAGGTGAAAGTGCACGAACATTTTTGACAAATTGTTTTTGTACTTACATTATTATCTTTGATAATAATATATACATAGTTTCGTGGTTGCGTCACAATATATTTGTTATTACGAGACGGATGTTAGCTCTGTATGTCTCTTAAATGTGGGGGGAGAGAATGTCCTGCAATTCGAGAGAATTTAAACTACATGAAATTAGCAGGTCGTGCCATCTTGTCCAGATGACCTTTTGGATGATTCGATCTTAAATATTCGCTTACGTTCATGAAATATGGATATAATATCTTCGTTCCGTTCACTTACATTAATAATGGAATTTAATAGTACTTACATTGTGTATACTCTACCGACAGCTCATTATATCGTGTATATTGTACCAATAGTACATTATATTGTGTATATTGTACCAATAGTACATTATATTGTGTATATGTTACCGATAGTACATTGTATTGTGTACATTGTACCGATATTACATTATATTGTGTATATTGTACCGATAGTGCATCGTATTGTGTATAGTGTACAAATATCGCATTCATTACATTGTGTATATTGTACCAATAGTACATTATATCGTGCATATTGTACCGTTAGTACATTATATTGTGTATATTGTATCGATAGTACGTTATATCGTGTATATTGTATCGATGGTACATTGTACTATGAATATTGTACCAATAGTACATTATATTGTGCATATTGTACCGATAGTACATTATGTCGTGTATATATTACCGATAGTACATTATGTCGTGTATATGTTACCGATAGTACATTGTGATATGTATATTGTATCGATAGTGCATCTTATTGTGTATATTATACCAATAGCACATTACATTGTGTATATTGTACAAGTAGTACTATATATCGTGTATATTGTACCGTTAGTACATTACATTGTGTATATTGTACCGATAGTACATTATATCGTGCATATTGTACCGATAGTACATTATATTGTGTATATTGTACCGATAGTATATTGTATTATGAATATTGTACAAATAGTACATTATATTGTGCATATTGTACCGATAGTACATTATATTGTGTATATTGTACCGTTAGTACATTATATTGTGTATATTGTACCGATAGTATATTGTATTGTGAATATTGTACAAATAGTACAGTATATTGTGCATATTGTACCGATATTACACTATGTCGCGTATATGTTACCGATAGTACATTATATTGTGTATATTGTATCGATAGTATATTATATTGTGTATATTGTACCGATAGTGCATCGTATTGTGTATAGTGTCCCAATAGCACATTACTTTGTGTATATTGTACCAATAGTACATTATATCGTGCATATTGTACCGATAGTACATTATATCATGCATATTATATACATATAGTACATTATATTGCGTATATTGTATCGATAGTACATTGTATTGTGAATATTGTTTCGAAAGTACATTGTGGATTATAAAGTGCATCTGTATAATCTGTATAATTCACATTAGGTGTTCCGTGTGGGCGAGAGGCTTTTAGTCCCTTTAACTTTTTGTTCTGGAATATATATGTGGCAGCTTGGCGTCGTAAAATAACTATGGCTATAACATAATAGGAGAGTAACTAGGTTTTGATTTAAGATTTTTAAAAAGACTGGACATGATGTATATCCTACCTTCATAAGTTACTCCACTCTTCAATGCTACTTGATAAATTAACACATGACAGTATTTAGGTGCAATCATTTGACAATTACTTAAACATTTGATATATAAGAATGAGCTCATCAACTAATTCCCCAGTTTGCTACATGATGCGACAATAGTGTCCCCCATTAACGGTGTTTACGATTGTGTTGGTATGCATATTCGCCAAGAGTTATTACCAGGTTATATATTACACACGCTGTGATTTATAATGACAATGTTTTATTACACCCATCCGAGATTTCACAAAGTATTGTTGAAGAACTTATATGATATAGTGATAACATTTGATTTGCAACATAATCATCATATTATAAGGACATACTCATGGAATCAATTCGATGTACACACATCAATCGCTATATATTTTAAAAGTGCTCAATAACATTTTACAAGTTACCTATTTGGCCTGCTTTGTAGATTGGTTTGTCTGTTTGCACGTATGTTTTCGTAATAGGCGTCATAATTTTCACAGTCATATATTTGGTTTCACTGAACGATTCTCCGGTGTTTGTTGATCCTACTACCGACGCCCGCAAGCTGAGCGTAGTAGATGATTGTAGTGATGGAACCTGCAAGAACATAACTCCTAGAATATGTAATACGATTAGTCTCATAAGGTGTGTACACCATTTATCTTCAAGCAATTAATCTCATTCACTTATAAAGTTTTCCTCGCTACCGCTACCACTGCCGTTACTGCTCTCGCTAAATACAGTAACAAAGGTACTTATAGTATGCCATGGTATGGTCCTAACAATTACCGCCCCCCCCCCATCATAAGTCAATGTTATCGCATAGGCCTAAGTATTGCCAGTGGCGTGCGCAAATGGGAGAATTAATTCAGTCGTATATTTTTTCCATAGAATTTCGGCGAAGATTAAGGTGTTAAAAAAGGCTTAGTCAAAATCATTATGCTACCTTGTATTTATGTATGGGATCGAAGGAGTACGAATTCTTCTGCCTCTTCTACACACAGTGGCCGCTCAAATATACATATTATACTTTTATTTTATTTGTTATTATTAACCTAAACATTGGAAAAACTATATATGATAAATTTAATTTTGTGGAAAAGGAAGCATTATTTTCCAACTAAGTTCCCTTATTTCTGCAAACAAATTCTCGAAGACCCCCTCACAGAGAACGCCAAATAACTTACCAGTCGGTGGATTTATAATGATATAAATCCGGCGAGCGGAACTTGGAAATATGGAGCAGTGAAGTTAGCAAATTAATTGCAAAGAATATGTTCTCATATTATTTGCCTTTTAATAATGAAGGAAATGATTTATTTAGTGAAACAGTGATATTTATTTTCACATCAATTACCAGTATAGGTTGGGCAAACGCGAGTACATAGTGATTATTCCTACTACGACTCCCTTGTTGTCAAAGTTGGCAATTTAGCAATATAGAGCCTAATCCACAGAGGCGTATCCAAAATCTTCCCATCTTCCAAACTGTTAACGTCATGAACTGTTATTTTTAGCCATTCCAATTTGGCTGATTGATATATAACAAATAATGTAAGTAAAATAAAATAGCATAACACAGCATTACTAAGCTTGTATTTGTGTTATTTGTTTGGGGGGGGGGGCTATTAGTTTGGTATCCTGAAAATGGTCTCCATTCAGGTTTGACTAACTTCCTACACATAAACTTTTCAAAGGATATTTACCTCCATGTTAAGGCACACCTGTCCGCTAACATTTCCATACGTGCTGACTTCGGCTAAAAGAGGAACATCTCCGTATCTTGCGTATAGTTGAATTGTTACCTCAGCGTTAAGATCGACCAAATTAATGCAGACCGTTTCGTTTGTGTTCGCCGAAATATATTGTGATACAATGATGAGGTATCCGCTAAGAACGAAATACGTAAATACTCTTTTTAAATCATGTAATAGAACATGTGCACGAAAACTAACATGGCGGCAACATTGGCAATACTATATAGTTGAATCCCATTCTCATGCCCCACCTCCTTACATCAGGATTGTGGTCATGTTATCGTGACAAGGTTATGCCTGATGTATTACCATATTTGGAATAAATTTCATGTTTGAGCAGATTCACAGGAGTAGACTATTTCAAGATTAATTGGATTACCGATATAAATTAATTAACTTAAAGTTTGTATTGTAATGGTCATTATTCAAAGAGAGCTATGTATGGTATTATTTTACAGTTTTGCTGGAATATTTGGATGGGAAATTACTTCACTATGCTGATCTTGGGACACTTTTTAATGAAAAATAGTCAGTTCTTGATATACATACACATTATGGCCTTTATTTGAGCATACAGGGGTAGTTTTATAGTTATCTGTCCAGTATCTATTACAGTACAGGACACGTCTGTGATAGAATAGTTTTATTCAGTTGATATTCCATTTGTAGTGTTTTGTTTTCAGTCAATACAAGTTGGAAATATCACAGCATATACTAATGTGCTGCAAGTATCCGGAATAAACACGTGGGTTAGGTTGCGGAAAAGACAACTTGGTCTATTAAACTAAAAGAACAGTGGAACAGCATCCGAACTCTTAATCCCATGCAGAGTAAGTTTCATCACAGTAATATCCAATATGGTATGGAAAGACGTTTTCATGAGATATTCGTAAGTAGAAATTATATATTGTTTTGTTTATTAACTATAATTAATGTAATGCCAAAGGACCA
>WXZC020000082.1:0-17088 GCA_011317855.2 Paelopatides confundens
ATATGTTTCCACATGTCAAAAATATTACCTGTATTGTTGGGGATGTAACCAAACTGCAACATTGTATTCAGATCCCCGTAAAAGGATATGATACCATATAAAACTACTAGGATGATTGTTATTGTAAGCGAATTCGATTCAAACGGAATGGTAATGCGGGTTATAGGCATTGCTGACATTACCAATGCATTTGAATTTAGTGTGCACATGTGTAACTGAATTATTATATCAAGGTCATTCAGCATTGCCTGAGACTTTTCAAAAGTCATTTTCTGGATGTTCCAACCGTTCCAGTTATTCCCAGACAGGAAATTAATTTAGGTAATTAAATGGCATAGTCAGAACATATGCTGGGATGTTGGGATGCTGAGTTTCTATCATAGATAGTGACAATACTGATGATATTTTTTGTTTCAGTTAAAGGAAATTAATATGACTGCTAAACTATATAATATAGCTTCGTACATAAATATGGTGCCATACCCATTACGTGACATCATCATTACACCATGTATGATCAAATAATATATGGATAGCATGGATAAACGGTATAAAATAAATTAATATGATTCGACAAAATATAACACATTCAGTAAATGAAGTTTACTTTTTATATGATAAGGTTATGATTTCCATTTCGTCACATATATTGTATAATTTATAACTGGGCGTTGAATACACCATGATATTCATTGCTTACAAAATTACATTGAAATAACAACACGAGCTTCGCGGTAACATTTTAAGCCTTAATAACATTCAATTTACGAAAAATCCTACTCCGTGATCGTATATATTCTACGTCTATTCTCGCTTACCTACATCTCATTGTAGATGAGAGTGTAATAGCTGTTTGGAAAAGGTAAGTGTGTCGTTCGTAAATATCCTAATCAGTAAGTTTATCAGTTTGTCTCACATAGGTTGTCTTTTATGTATAAGAATGAACCTTTTTATCCCGAATATGTAATTAGAACAATTAATATAATATTATGATTTTTATTCATTCTGTATTCTTAAACACTGATGAAGTGACAAATACAGAATTGGAGTTGACATATCAGAATCTAGGTCAATATCTGAATAATTGATCGAAACATGGTGACGATACTCTGAATAAAATGACCCTTTCTCACGAGGTACATGACCGAAGGTCGAATACAACGAATAAATTCATTAATTTTGGACGGATCTGTTAGATCCACATAGTTTATAGTTTATAGTTTCAGTTATTTTACGAAGCTAAGCTGCCACATGTACATGTGGGAAGCCGAAGTGGCTTGTAAATTACACTTCACGTCGGGTGACATTTTACATACAGAGACCATAATATGATAACTCCACCTGATGTGAACAAGTTGCCGGGTCTCGTGGACTTCGGGCCTGATCAAAGGCAAGCTGGGTCGATAATTGCTGTTATGCATGATATGACGATATGTTAACATGAAACATGTTCATTTTGAAGCCATTGTAGGAATATCTTGTTCTTTACTCTTCTTCCCATTCGTACACTCGTTGAAAATGTATTAATGTGTAATGCACTATTGGTTTGTAGCCTATATATAGACGAGTATCACTCAGGAGTGATCAATTTCTTTGTTGCCCGTCTCTTTATTCCCATTGGATCATGTTGGTATACTGTGTTAAATTTAAACCTTGGCTTTGGTTTTATATTTACCTGTTCACCTGGTTACAACTTAACATTAATAACATATGCTATTCAACTCATTGTGCAGTAATTATTCCTTTCGATAGCTCTGGACAGCCATGTTTACCCACTTGACTTAGTATATGTACCCGATGCACTCAATTTATTGTCATTGGGCAATACAGTGATTATGAGTTCCCCATACCATGACTAATCAATGCCTCTAAAGAGACGGAACAATAATTGTGTTAAATATAAGCATATCCGTGGATGTATCTGTACCTGTTTCTATGGTTACACATTACCCTTGAGAACATTATATTAATCTCTTCAATTATACACAGTTTGCAGTAATTATTCCGTTCGATAACTCTGCAACAGCCATTTAGAGTTAATATTCATACACAAAGCGAGGAATATTTTTGGCTGGTACTGTTTATTCTACCAAGAAATACATGGTCCTTACCAAGCATATATTTAATGAGCTATTGTTATACTATGGTTCGAATATTGTTGCCAGTACAGAAAGCATGTAAGTTCTTAGATGATGACGACTTGTTAAATCATATATATTTCCTTTATTTCCTTTTATTTCCTTTTAATTTATGGTTCATAACATACCGGAAATCGTAGCATTGACCATGTTTTACCTCCCAATGACTCAGTATATCTACCTGATGCACTAAACGTATTGGCATTGGGCACTATAGTGATGATGAGTTTTTCATACCATGACAAATCAGTTTCTCTGAATATACTAACACTAATTTGTACGTTCGAACAAACGTTGTTGACGCCTTGTAAAACAGCTGTCAACAGACTGTTGAAATTGCCAAGACTAATAAACAATGTAACCAGGACGACGTGTACTAGGAGAATTACATGGTCTGGATTTCTTGCTTACAACTTTAAATAGTGGCACTTTGATGATATATTATTTAATGTTAACTATATATATACGATCCCACAACATGTCGATTGTAGTTAGTAAATAGCAAGTTACGGTTATTTTTGCATTCTTATTATCTACGACTATCCCGTTGACTCATCGATAATAACTTATTGAGAAATGCAAGCTGCTGACATGAACTCAACTTTCCCCGTCCGTGGACATGCATGTACTATAAGTACGATACTACGTTATAACTGGAACCGTGATGTGGGTACTGTTGGCGGATGGGTCTAAGGAATAGTGTATAATTAAGGCTGCTTACATGAAAAATTATGCTATCTTTTCTACCTTTGGAAGTTAATGTATATCCAAGAATTTTCAAATCATTATGTTAGTGAAAAAACGCCAAATTGCCTGGTATATTATTTTTCGGATTATTGTGTACAAAGCAGAATAATTCGTGCTCCATTGAACCCATAAATAATTCAAGTTAAGGTAGCATAATAATTTCAAAGACGAATTCATCTTACCGATTCATGCAAATAGGCCTACGTATTTTTTCGTTTATTGAGCACTTCATTTTCGCTAACATTCTCTAAACACCTCCCCCATACAGGCCACGGGATTAAAAATGAACGAAAGTGTTTCAGTAAAAAGTTAGAAAATGTTAATTATATCTTACTAAAATGTATTCAATTTAATAACTAAAATGTATCAGGTTTTCGAAGAAGGAAAGAAAATATTTTCGGTAATTGATAAGGCTATGTAGTGTATTTACGAATGATAAGAGTTATTTTTAAAGGTTTTATGCAGGCTGGCATGCCGTTCTTGTTGGGCCACCTATATATCATAGGATTTGACAACAAAATAGTTGCGCTGTATCTCCATTGTGTACAATGCGTGTGTTGAAAGTATTTAATTAAGGGTACTGCATTGCTATATTTAGCTGATATAAGACTGTATAATTCTGCATCCTGTATATGGTAACAATACAATGCTTCTTTATTTGCTTTCTGTATCTGCATATTTTGGACTATGTTGGCAGTTTAGTGTTCGGAAGATATATACGATTTTTGCCGGGATAACCTGATGGGTATAGTGTGATGAGATACTATGAGTTACTATTTAGAGATTTAGGTCGTCGCAAACTATTTATATTTCGTTATTACTTAATACATTTATTATGTATTATGTATACGAGCTGTTCCGTAGCCCTTGATTTCTTATTTGATTGTTGGATACGCTAATAAAAGGTTGTACAGTGACTGTACTTCAAATAGCTTCTTGTGCGATTTCCTGTCTCAATGTCTGATGGGTTTGTGACTTGTATGAGTATATCCTAAATGATGTGTTTACCCTATACTATAATGTTGGGAATTGAAAAGGCATATATCTCTATTTGAATTAGATGGATTGAATACGGGGACTTATCTCAATGTATTATGGGTGGTTGGATTTCATATTCTGACTCGGACTTAAAACCGTGTCCAGACGAATATGTTCATATATTGCTATTTTGTAATAATGGTAACTAATACATATTTCATTACCATTAATATAATTTAATTTGGTTAATGTTTTTTGTATATGTAAAACTAGTAAGATAGATTGATGTAGAGTGATAGTTCAATCCAGAACCCCATTAATCACTCAGTATTTAATATTTGTTCGCCAGATTTTATATTTGATGAATTCAAGGTGGTTTATGTCGACCTTTTATTTTTGTTTTTCTTAAGCGCCTTTTTTCCTTGCTTTTAGTATTGACAAAATATATATTTATTAGACGTATCTTTGTTCCATTATGAAACGTAGGCTATTTATTTGTTCGTCAAATTGTATACAACTACAGTATTGTCATTTGTTTATTGATTTCAAACTTTTTTTTCCAAATAGTTTTTTATTTTGCTTCTGATATTAATACAAATTTTTTTAGACGTGTCTACTTCTTCCTTTTATGAAATATACTCATTGTTAATATTTTAATCATCATATTTTTAATCTAAATCCAATGGGAATACACTGTGTAACAAAACTTAATGAAAACTTTCTTCAGTAGCTTGTTTGTCAACCAATATAACCTAGCTTTCATATCTACAATGTACTTTGTGATTACTACTTAACTCTGTATTATATGTGTCACCTTTTCAACCTTTTTGGTTTTCAGAGCTATTTCATTATGATTGGTCGGGGGTTGCGTAACGCTGGTTTTGACTTTCAAAAATCTACCTTTCAAAATAACCGTTTGTTGTTATATTTTAGTTCTCATAGCATGTTTGTGTTATAACTTAAAGGAAAATGAAATAACTGTTAGATCAATTGGGAACTCGATGAAATCACGTAAATAGTGGTATTTCAACGATTATGTACAATCTGTACCGCTAGCGCTAAAAACGTGTAGTAAACTGAATATCCTGGAATGAATTTTCACCCTACAATAAACTTCAATCCCTTACTAATTGGTTGACTGCAACCTAACGAAGATTTTGACTTTCCAAAATCGACCTTTTAAAATGACCGTACCTTGTATATATATATAATATGTTCTTTTTTTCCTCGTGTCGTACTCTACGTTATTGTTTTCGAAGTCGTGATTTTTCGCCGATAAACACATGTTTTTCAGTACATTTCACCTACAGCAACTTTACTTAATCCACTGTTTCAAACAAAAACACATCAGAGCATTCCATGGATTGTACAAAATTCGATTTATGCAAATATATCACGAAACTAGCAAAATGGCACGTTTGAAACTGTAAACTACACATGTTTTGTTCGAGAGATGGTTTACTAATGTTCATTTTAGCTGGGTAAAAATTCTTAATAAACTTGGTAAATAAATCCCCGCGAATTATCATCATTCAGTTGCAAATGTTATAAAATAGTTTCACATCTAAACTAAGATTACCTTATTTTCTACAGCTTTTAATTAGAAAAGGTTTTATTCCAGAAAATCTCAATAATTCAGCCCGTTAAGTTCAGTGTGTTATGATATGGTGGTGAATTGGTGTTACTTTTTCGTTGGATACATTGTCTAAAGTACAACACCGACTAACTCCGAATATTCATTGATTAACATTTGACATCATGCTGAAACAAAACATGAGAGATTCGCTGTAACAATGTAAACATTGATAATTAACTTACACAACTACTCCTTGATCTCAGATGTTTTACTGTTGTATTCGCTTACACTTCGCCACTCTAGACACGGTATATTCGACAGGTAAGTGAGTCCTAATCATTAAGTATTGGTCTAGATTGTGTTTATTAATATGTGCACGAATGAAATAATCCAATCTGTATTGGTAAACTTGAGGTAGAAACAAATACAGATATGAAAATAAAGTGTCTGAACTCAGAAAAATTAACTAAACTTGATACATATAATACTTATACACGAGGCATGCGACCGAATATTGAATACAACAACGATCAAATGCATTGATGTCAGATCTACCAGATACATAGAATAGGATGAATTCACCTGACTTGCCAAATTTTGACTGTTTTCATGAAATTTGAACAAAAGCAAAAGCCAGTCGAGTCGAAAATGGTTGACAGAAAGTTGAAAAACAACCATTACAGGGTTCTTCCTGCAGCTGCATGGACCTATACAGAAATTGTCACTCCATAAGAATAATAGGGTTTAACTTATGATACTTAAAACTGTTAATGTATTGTACACTAAATGACGTACCGGGGTTCCATATTCCTATACTCAAATGGTTCGGGGTCGCACTATATTGAATGCGTTGTGCCCGCTGTTGCGATATATCGTCGCACATACATACAGTACATAATATCAACATGTTACATTGTGGTGTTTGTTTTATTGACTTCTACCATACTTTATAGACGCTGTTAATCAAGATATACCCTATTAATATTTGGTGTGTATGAAAGGTATACTAAGGTTTTCGAAAGGCAAAACCCTCGAAATTTCAGTGGATTTGGAATAGCTCGACTTTGGATAGTCTATGCAGTGCTCTAATAAAAATATTGCAACGTTTGGACCAAACAAAAAGAAAACAAGGTACAGATCATTGTTTTTCAAAACGCCAAAGGCTGCGGCTGCTTTAATTCATAAATCAAAGGCGATCTTACAATTAGTTATTCCTGAACTATGATCAATAAAGTCATTTCCAAAAAACATTACGGTATTTTAGTTCCAATCAAGAAGAATAGTAAGATGGGAATTTACAATATCTATGTCTTTGTAATATTGTAATACCATCTCTAAAACATCTGTTTATAGCTTGTAATACATGGTCCCTTTGAACAAAATAAAGTCCAACACGTATTGGATCAACATGTGTATATTTTTTCTTTATATTTGCTATTTCCTACTATTTTCCTCTTTTTCGATTGCATTCTAAACATGTTAATATACCATTTTGGCAGGTATGTCCTTCGTTATTATCTTTTCTATCAATTGAATATTGCTGCAAGTCTCCTCCTTTATATTTCCATAACATAGTAATGTTATACACAACACATTGACTTATTTTATCGAATATATAACCTTTTTTCTCATCACTTTATTTATATGTTTTAAATGTTTTCTGGTGACATTTGGTTTCATTTCTTGCATTATAGAAACGCATCTATAATCAAAACCCTTTGAGGACTTTTAACAGTCAAATATTGACTATAATATACGGTCATAGTATGTTTTTAGCGCTTCAGGTACTGAAAATGTTTTTTTTTGTGACACCCTTTTGGATCACCTGAAATGTTTGCATCAGTATTTGATAATCTTGATTTTTTTAGGTGTTAGAGGATTGGAACTCATTGGGGAAATATTTCTGGGGATGATTTAATAATCTTGGTCGGCAATTATGAGTATTGATGAAACAATAAAATAAGTTTGATTCCACTTATGTATAAATGTGTTCCATTCCACTAATTGCAACTAATTCCTCATTTCCTGACATTGAATTCGATCTGGTTGTAATCTAATCCTACGTTTTAGTTCTTTGAAATCTTCACTGCTCTATAATCATGTTGTTCATTTTCATAATAATCTACGTTTTCTTTTAATGTTTGGGATTCTCCTGTAGCAAAAAGCGGTTGTCTTTGATCACGAGTATTTGAATATTTCTAGAAAGTATATGAAAACTTTCAAATTAGTTAAAGGTGCAGTACATATTTCATCCCAGAAAAGAACTTGTGGTATATATTTATTACCAATTCTTTCTTGGGTACATTATTTTTAGCCACTCCATCTCAAGAATAAAAGGTATGATATGTGTGAGGAACACCATTAAATATATGTCATTTCTTTAGCTAATCTATGTGTAGGGTGAAAGCAAAACGTTTATTAAATAAATTAATAGCTCTTGCAGTTTTACTACTTTCACCTCTACCATTCAAATAACAAAGTTGATGTTGAGAGAGTGAATAATATATAACTTGATTTGTTTAATCTGGTATATCTCTTTCAGATCTGCAATATGTTATGTCGGATATTTCATTCTCTTCCTCATAGTTTTGTCTTTGTCATACTCTACATATGAATTTAAATGTATTAATGTTCTAGTTTATCTTTCTACACCAAAACCGAAGTTAATTTGCGAAACAAATCTTCAGTTCCTAACAAAGGCATACCATATGTGTTCAATAGTCAGACTCTCTTACTAACACTGACTTACACAGAACAGAAAGTGGGGAATAAGTTTATTACTGAGAGGATAATTGCCAATTTGCGTGGAAGATTCTCCAAGCGAAAAACAATTAACAATTTCGAGATAAAAAACATACTAATATTGTGATACATTGTCCATACAATGTGTTCCTGACAAAAGTGGAAGTATTTTAAGCAGATTTTGAAAGATAACATCTGAAAAATATAGTACCACTTCAACAAGCACGTGACTAATAGGCTTGTGTAAACAAAAGTTTTCTCAAGGGATCCCAACAGTTCAACCAATTCTCCATTCAGTTCGACCACTTTCAGAACTGTTTCTTCTGTGTAGCGAACCTGACATAAGTTAGTAAGGGTGTCAGTAGAGTGGCCCCGGTGAGTGTATATTTAATAAGACAATTACTTAAGTAAATGGGTGCGGAACCAGGTAGCAATATATAGACTATGATAATGGTTTTAAATAAGATTCTCTCACGTACATGTAACCAATGCAATTCACGAAAAAAAGTGTGAAACCTGATCTCTTTTCATAGTATTGTAAATGAGTGTAGTAGCACAATTTTGTACAGATTGAAGTTTTTCTAAAAAGGGTAGATTTCAATACCATAATATAAACAGTTACGATAATCAAGTTTGGACAAAATTAAGAAAGGTTTTGAACTTAGCAATCTTTCGAAGGGTGGAGAAGCAAGGTCGAAGTGGTACATTTGACATGAGTGTCGCACGTTAAACTCTTTTCACACCAGCCACCAAGAGTTGTATCAAGTTTTATCAGAACTTTTATCAGAGTTGATTCCAATTTTAACATTGAGCATGACTGGGTGACGTATAACTGTAGTCACTGGCTTATCACCCAATTTCCACCTTATTTTCAACAACCAAGAGTCTGTAATTCATCTTCGTCAATCCTATTGTTTAAAGCATCCTTGATACAGTGGAGTAAGTTTTTTGTGAAATGGGAAGAAAGAAAGTCAGTAAAAGTAAATGAAAACAGCAATCTACATTATTTACCATGCCGCACTCTCAACATTTCACACGTTCATCCAGGAACCAGTTGCGTGAATCAGAGCATTCCGGTGCATATACATCTGATACTGAAGAAGAGGAAGAGTCAACTCTGAAGGATATCAGGAAAGACATTAGAAACCTGTATAAACGTCTTTCAAAGGAAGTATCAGCCTTAAAATCCGACTTGAAAATAATTGAAAGTGACCTGAATGAGGCGTTAGCAAATACTGTTGAAAGAGTCGAAAATTCCACAACTGGTATGGCTAAAATATTCACATCATTGAGAAACAGTTGGCTGATTTACAACAATCAAACATCACACAGACTGATAAATTAAACACCCAAGGAAGGATGTCTAGAAGAAATAATCTCATAATTGTTGGACAACCTGAATCCGAAGATAAAACTGCTTCAATATCGCAAAATCGTTGTTGGAGAAAGTTGGTGTTCCTAACGCTATAGAGGAACGAGCACATCGAGACGGTAATTAATTAGAGACAGACCTAGACATATCCTTTTGAAGGTAGCCTTCTACAACAACATAAGTGACGCGTTAACAAAAACAAAGAGAGAAACTCAGAGACACGCCTATTTTCATTACAGAAGACCTCAACTTTAAAGACTTACAAGAAAAAAAAAGATACCGGAGGACGCAAGAATCAGCCTCATACCAAGATGGGACCAAAATTATATTCAGAGCTGGAAAATGGCGAGATGGTACTGGGTAACCTTTTGACTTTACCGGTACATAAGATATTTTAACCCGAGTGCAACCTTGTCTATTTTCGTTGGATGGTTTCGAAGTGCTACATACCGATATTTTCGTGTTTTCTCTGTGTATTTTTGGGTGGCACAGCTATTGCCATTATTATTTTGTTTTTTATCCTGGTTATGTGATCGGATCCTTTCCTCATGCGTGGGTCATTGTTGGAACCTCTTTTTACTTTTGTTTATTTTTACTTATTATATTATTACCATCTCAGACGTGTATGCAAATATTTTGAAATGCTTTTATTGTGTTTGACTTTATATGGAAAAACACATTCATATTCATTGGGGAACAGGAACACATATTATTTATTATAAAAACAAACATAACTATTTTAATGAGTAACTACAAGTGTTTCTCTTACAACGTAAGAGGAATAAGGGATGATAAGAAACGTATAGTTTTTTTCTTACTTCCATAGACATAATTATGATTTCATTTTGTTACAAGAAACACATTCCACTGTTAGCGATACTTTGGTCAAACGAATGGGGGAGGAAAGTTATTTTTGTATCATGGTAATAATTTAAGCCGGAGTGTTGCTATTTTGGTCAAACCCGCACTTTCCTTTTCCGTCATCCATTTTACTGATGACGATACTGGACGTTTTATTATTATACATGTTAATTTTAATAATATAGACATTACACTAATTAACGTGTATGGTCCGAATTCTGACAGTGATACTTTATTTTCTAGAATTTGGGATTATGTCGATAACCATGATTGGAATTAAATTGTGTGGGGTGGAGATTTCAATTTTGTTATGAATCTTGGTATTGATAAATTAGGGGGACAGCCAATGACACATTTTACTGCTCGCGCAAACGTTTTAATCATAATGCAATATTTTGATTTAGTGGATATATGGCGAGAGCGGAACCCTAGAAGCAAGATTTACACCTGGCATTTAACATTGATGCCTCCATACATTGTGGGTTATATTTTTTCATCATTTCTTGCCATCTCAGATATTCCACCACAAACTGCACGATCACGTCGTTGTTTGGTTCAGATCATGGAGCATTACATTGTATATATATATATGTTGGTAATGTTAGAGGAAGGGGTTTATGGAAACTAAATATTATTTTACTGGACGACCCGATGTATATTGATTTAATTAACGAGACAATTGTTGAAACCTTATCAAGTCACGAGAGCACTAATCACAGTTCAATATGGGAATATTGTAAACTCAATATTAGATTAGCCTCCATTTCCTATTCTAAGTTAGTTAGTTAGTTAGTTAGTTAGTTATAGTTATTTTACGACGCTAAGCTGCCACATATGTGGGAAAGCCGAAGTGGCGTGTAACTTACACTTCACGTCGGGTGGCATTTTACATCCAGACACCCAACTGTCCACACTCTGATACTTTAACGCTGAGCACCCAGCAGTACAGCAGTATGTCTCTTTACAAGGGCTCTCTTCATGCGATTTGCAAGATATTTAGCAACAATAATCTGTATTCAAGAGAGCAAGAGGACAATTTTAAGGAAACAATGAAGGTTTATAGGAATGAGAGTATAATAATGGCCATACCCTGTTCATCAGCAATATAACCCTTATGCATATAGTTGAAAGAATTATGAACTAATATCATAATATCATCCAAAGAATTAAGTCTTATAAAAGTCAGAAGTGAGCCCGTCTGGTCCAGGTAATTTATTATAAGGCATAACACAATTCTTCTACGGTATAAAGTACACCCTCATATATGAGCCATTGGCCCGGAGAAAAAAAATTATGCGGTAAATTGAAATTACTGTACTGTAAAAAGTGACCGAGGTTACATTTGGACCGGTTTTTTGTTTTATATATGCAACTCACGGATTGGTTTCAATCATAATATTTTCGTGTGCGTAAATAAAAGAATTGGGATTTAAAATAAGTTCACTAGTGGCGTTCAGCGGGGTCTCATTTCTTTTTTCCCTTCTAAATTGAGGAAGTAATTGTTTTCACCTTCTTCTGACTCGCCAGTGAGCTCTATAGAGACTGTATTATCGTAGGTAACCATTTAGTTTATAATCGTATACATTGTCAAATGCAGCCGTGGTGACGTCCAGATCGGTTATACAAATTACCGATGGGTTATTTTGCATTTTGTGGTTCTAATTTGGAAATAAACTCAATTTAAATACCGTTCTTTTTTTTTCAAAACTATATTTCATCCAGATCAGTATATACAAATTCCTTGAGAAAGATGCCACATGGTATTTCTCTTTTCAAAACCGTGGATAATCATGACAGTGAGATGAATAATGGCATGAGTAGTCGATTTACCCGTAATAAAAACAATATATATTGATGAAGATATAAAATATTGTGTTTACTTAAAAAATAATGTTTACGTTGAATTGTTAGTGCCTTTGAATAGACGAATATAAAAAGACCCGCAATTTGTTCGTGGCAAACCACTAGTTTTTATCAAGATCTAGATTGAAAACTAGGTTAAAATTCTCATCCAATACAAGGCCCCAACTATTAAAAAAAAAAAAAAACTTATTTGGGGTCTTCTGCCCGCCCTCTAACGAGGGGCAGGAATTGAAAATGTAGACAAAAACATTTGTAAAACTTTTTTTACCCCACCCTATTAAAAATCGTTTCTAATCGGTACACGAAAACCGGGCTCAAATTCCGAGGCATGAACATGTTACATCGCGATCGTGACTGACAAATTTCTAACTAGAGCCCGAATAGTTTCTACGGAGAGCAGTTACAGCTCCCCCATTTTATTCAATGGAAGGCGTGATAGTAACTGTATTTTGTTTGTTGGTGAAAACAAATTCAACCCAAATGTTCACTCTAAACCCTAAAATGTACCATATCTAGCTAACCATAACCACACAATATACCATATCTATCTAGCTAACCCTAACCACAAACTATACCATATCTATCTAGATAACCCTAACCCTAACCACAAAATATACCATATCTATCTAGCTAACTCTAACCCTAACCACAAAATATACCATATCTATCTAGCTAACTCTAACCCTAACCCTAACCCTAACCATGACCCGTATGTACTTCCGGGTACGGATTCTAAATAATACGAAATACATATATGTTCATTATATGCATCTGAAAACTAGAATAATTCCATTGAGATTGATTGAGAGGAGAAAAGTAGAAGAAAAAAATCACAAGCTACCACTTTGGGGCAGTTGAAAAAAATCAAAACGCAGAATTGTTATGACCAAACATTTTCTGGCAGTTATTCAATCCTATGAAATAACTCGAGGATACAGATATAATATACCTCTTTGCACGTAAACGAGAAATGAGTGTATAATTGCATGTGTCGCCAAACAAGATATAATACAACTGTATTGCTGTTCCGAGGGTGTAAACATTAAGAAGCTTACACAGAGAAGGTGTATGGCAGGCCTATTCAAATAGCGGCCCGCGCGTCACATGCGGCACAGAGGCAATATCCGAGTGGCCCAGCTCGTGGCCCAGCAAGAAAAGCAGAGAAAAATTTCGCGAGCCTTTATTTTTATGCAGACATTTCTGCAGTAATAGGCTTGGGGAAGTGATTGCAGCACTCCATGTAGTCTAGCAATATTCAACACAATCAGCGCGTTGTTTGTTTTAAAGTGTGTATAGTCTCGTTTTAAAAGGGGAAACGGAAAATAAACATTGCTTGATTTTCATTACATTAATTTGTGTTGGTTTGATATGTGTCATTATACCTGCCGCTTACTGGCCGTATAAATGTATGGCCTAAGCTAAATTTCTTAGTTTTAAAATCTGTCCCAACTGAATTTGTAATTGAATACTCATGACTTGTCTGCTGAAAAAAGTAATGTTATATCCTTCGTTGTAAAGTTGAGTAACTTGTGGGCCCCCATTTTCTTTTTCTCGTAGGTCGATTCTTATTAGATCATCGGTGATGAAGTATGACTTGGTTTCTCGCATACGACGTTGGTGTTATTTTATCTGTGTAAACTGACAATTTTGCAAGAATATGTTTGGGTCTTGTAGGACTTGTTGTGTCTTCTCGATGGGCCACCTCTCTCTATCTTTAAATTTGTAACACTAACTTTCCCCATTACAGTATTGACGATATCATTACATTTTCGTTGTCAGAGGCTGGAAGCCCATGAAACGAGTCTGATATTATATACGCTTCGAAAATTTCTCTTGAACATTTTGTTTTGTTTCCTTGTTTTGAATCCATTTCCTTAATTTTTTGTAGCTTATCCTCCAAATATTTCAGTCTTTCAGTACTTCGCCTTTCCTTAGCCTCTAGACTATATCTTTAACTCTTTTGCGAGCAATTCGAATGTGTCAGCTCATCATGTAGGCTATACAAGATACATCTTTGTCCAGTTTTATAAGCTCTTCGGGCAGGTATAGATTTGGAGGCCAACACTCTTTGCTAGCATCACCATCGCTCTCTGTACCAGAACTCCATGAAGGTATTGCGTCATGATTCGAAAGGGTATTCATCTGGAAGAGCGTGGGCTGATTTTTGGCCTAATTTTACCGTACTATTGAGATCCATTACAAGGAATTATATCCCCCTAAGCTTCTTGATTTGGGTTTTAGAGTGGATCAGAATTTTGTAAAAGTTCCTTCATAAGGACGTTTTTGCATTGGCTCTATAACTAGCAGATTGTAAGGCATCTGGATATATGCTGTTCAGGTATGGATGGCATCCGTATATGGCTAGAGATTTAATTGTTATTGGGAGGGTTCAGATGAGGGCAACACATTTGCTTCATTGGAACTTATACGTCTGCGTGGGGATCTTCTACAGGTGTTTAAAAATTGTTCATGGTTTTGACAGAATGATATTTAATGATGTCTAGTTTACATTTTCATACAATACTCACACCAGAGATCATGGTCTTAAGTTGAATTTTTTACAGCAACATTCAGTATTGGTGTTATCGGGTTTAGTTCTTCCTTTATCATAATCTGTATCGTATAACAATATCTTTAAGCGCAGTGTTCTCCGCTTTTAGATCTCTCAACTCTTTCGTAAATTGGAGAATATAGCTTTATTGCTGATTTTCAGAAGCAGAAACAGGTCACCGGCCAGTTTAGCCCGTCCTTAACTTTATTCAGATTTCGGTTAATCATAATTTTGTTCCATTCATTTTTATTGGAGGCGATTGAGAGGTCATCGGGTGTTGCTATGATGTAGTTATCTTTGAGTTGTTTGTCAACAATTTTCTCTTTTGATCTTATTAAATACTTCTCTTCCCTCACAATGATATGTTACTATTACAAGGACAACATTTACATACTCTGTAATTTAGAAATTTGGTTTCACCTAAAATATAATTATGTGTTCGGGTAATCAACAACGGTGACATTATATAGTGTATCCCCAACCCCCATTGTTACACAGTTTGATCCACGTATTATAATTAGATGGGGGTAAATTTAACCAGCTCGCGTGGACTTTATGGAGGAGGTCTCTTCCGAACCTAGTTATATTTTCCTTTCCTTTTTTCCTCCTATACTGTACTCTAGCGTGCTGCTTCGTTTTTACAAAGTTTGGTCGATTTGGTTACATGTGGACTCTGTATTCAACTGACGTGTGTGGAGCAGGGAGTGGAGGCTGACAACGCCTTCATAACCTGATATTTTGTCAGTTTTTATAATGTACTGGTGTTCTACTTTTTGTTTTGACATAGATTAGTCGATGGGTTATGGGTAGTGAACTTAACCAGCTTGGGGACTTAATTGGTGGGGGGTTGTCAACTCTTTTCCAACCTGATATTTTGTCAGTTGTTCCTATTTTATAATGTACTGATGTGCTACTTTGTTCGGAAATAAGTTTCGTCCATGATTAGAATAGGTCATTTAACCGGCCCAGGGTCTTTTCAATGGAGGCTGACAACGGAGGCTGGCAAATTGTTTGTGATTGACTTATATGGTATGAGTAACATGCAGGGGGGGGGGTAACACCTTCCGTATAAAATGGGGTGAATCTTCTATCACTAGTTCCTGGACTAACGTAAGTAGAATGTTAATATACACCTGAACAATTCCGTCGAGCGCCCTCTTATCCGAAAGTATGGTCTACTTTACAGTTGGTACTTCAGGAGGTGATTATAAGTTGTTTTCAAATATGTGTCAAGTGACGTTTGGACTACACCCCAGACAAGAGTTTTGGGTCCGCTCCTGGTTTTTAACAATCGTATAGGTCCGTCACTGCCCTCACTTACAAGGAGAAAAACTCACTCATGTCCGGATCATAGCAATCGTAACACCCACCCCACCCCGACAAACCTTCTAATATATTTAGGAGAACAATTATTTGACCAGTAACTTTGAAAATGGTAAAGAATAATTACTGATGGTCTTGAATAGGAAATAAATTATTGTGCCACTGGTCTCCCAATATTAGTAATAACCAACAGTGGTATACTGGCACTGGTCGGTGACTCCCACTCGAGTCGACTCTAGCAGGCATAACCAAGTCTGACTCCCACTCGAGTCGACGCTAGCAGGCATAACAAAGTCTGACTCCCACTCGAGTCGACTCTATCAAGCATAACAAAGTATCTTGATATGTATAAAATTACAACGATGGTCAGTGATAATGAGCGGAGTCCGGCTTTGGTGAATTTGGTTATTTCGATTTGAGAAATGAGGTTTCCTTCTGCCCTTTCAGTGGCATGCAACATGTCGCTAGATTTCATGGTGTCTTCACCTCTCTGGGTATTTGAGACAGATGTCAGATGCATGAAATGTTGAGTGGCGGTCCAGTAACTGGAGTCGGTGAAAACTAGATATACTTGCTTCAAAATATTTTGAACATTTGTCGGAAGGAGAAAGCTTGGCATAAATAAGCCGGTATCCATCCACAATAATGATGGACATACTGTAGTTCCACATTAGATAATGTTTACATGCGTTCCTATACGGTTCATTAAACTAAGCATCTTACATCCAGGTGTGATTGCGATATATGTCCAGTGTATTGACTTCAATTTGAATATATGTGTAGCCAGACAATTTATATGTGTGCATTAACTTCAACTGCAATTTGAAGTGTCGCCGAAAGATATGCCACACCAAAATGAGTACACTCATGTTAAACAGCAGCATACATCGGTTAACGCGGTGCTACATAAAGAAGTGGGTATTATTTTAAAAAAAAT
>WXZC020000083.1:0-17080 GCA_011317855.2 Paelopatides confundens
GTGGTGTGAAAGGTAGACTCTGCTCAAACAGTAACTTTAAATGTAAGAGGTGTAAGGGAGAGGCTTTTCCTCTTTGTTCCAAGCCTATCAAAAATGTTGAAATTGGAGGGGAGATTAGTGATGTGGTAGATAAATTCTGTTACTTAGAAGATATGGTCAGTGCTGGGGGTGGAGCTGAGGAAAGCTCCATTGCAAGAATAAGAAGCGGTTGGAAGAAGTTCAGAGAACTTCTCCCTGTGCTTACTTCTAGAAATGTATCACTTTGTACTAAGGGTAAGGTTTTTGTGTCATGTGTTCGGAGTGTTATGGTATACGGTAGTGAAACTTGGGCTGTTAAAGAAGAGGACAATAATTCTGAGCAACCTTGGCAGAGGAAGGCCGTGAATGACATGGGATAGCGTTGTAAAGAATGGCAGTAGCAATGATGAACCTTGGCAGACTATATGAGCAGAAAGAAACACTTGGCACCACTTGGTCCCTATAAAATATTTGTCCTCAAATTCCTCAAAATCCATGCAACATACATAGTAGGAACAGAAACAAATTTGAATAATTTCTTACAATGGATCCAAATGGCCTTTGAATAACAATTCCTGGACACCTCATATGGACCACTACTCAACAATAATTTAGAGCAACTTTTGCAAAAATCCACAAGTATCTATGAGAGAAGAAGCATTTTGCTTATTTCCAAATAATGACCCTTTACCTCCATTTTCACCACAAATGACCCACCACCCACCCAAAGGGTCATTATGTCCAATGTTCATCAAAATCCATGAAACATTGTTTAAGAAGAAGCATTTTGTAAATAGTGTCCAAAGACTTAAAGAACTTCTTCAAAAATCACAGAAACCATGTAGTAGCTGGATTATGCAAAGGAACAAGCTGGTGTCTAGAAGGTCATGGGTCAAAAGGTTGGTGACCAATAGCACACCATGTATCCATTCTTTTCCTTGCGTAGTCTGGCTAGATAGATGGAATATTGCTATAGTTTTATTGAGCAAGTACAGTTACCGCAGGTTTGCAAGGTATTCCCCTAACAAAAGGTTATACATCAGTGTGTCATATGTAATTTGAATTTCAAGTATTCTTGAATATGAAATGCCAAAAGTATGCTCAATGACCAAATAAGGCAGTACAGTATCCTTCAGTCAGATAATTCAAGATTCAAGATTCAAATTTCAAATAAAATCACAATTTATACATAATTCAATTAATAGAACAACACTAGTGACCACATTTTGCATCCAAAGAATAATTTTAACAAATTATTAATCCAACTAACTCCTCAGCATGTGTCTCATATAACATATACACCACAACAGTTTAACCAAAATGTAGCAGTTTTTTCAGTCTGTAATTGAGAGAATAAACACCATATCACATGGCATATATACATGCACTGTCAACCTATAACTATAGGTTGTATGGATGGGGTGGGGGCATCATAGACATCAGTTATAAAATGGCCAATAGTAGTAGAAATTCATCAAGTTTAAAACTCACCCATGATATGTTAATTAAACAAGAACTTTCTAACCCAATGTCATGGAGAGTTTTATTGCTGGCAGTTGACAATGTTATCGGAGGATGATTCAACATATTCAGAACAAAATCCTCTGTTGCATCTATTGTTGCACCTATCCAGTTTACTAAGCTCTATAAACAGAAAGGCAGAGTAAATAAGGCATGTAAATGGATTAATGTGGGTTGCATACATTCATGAGCAGTGCAATGATATTTAGTAATTAAAATACACACTGTAGCATTTGTCAGTTAAGCTTGAAAACAATTTCGAAGGGGATCCCTCTGTATTTCTAGAAACTTAAAACATACCCTTTTTGAACTGCTGACTTCAGTCCATGCATACTCAATTATAAAAAGGATTTGTAAAATAGTTGGGGAGAGTGGAGTTGATTCAATGTGTGGTATGCCGAAACGTTTTCTGATACAGTTATAATTAATGTTATAAAACAGGTATTAGCAAGAGCCACCTATCATATTGCTTCCAGGACTGATGCCACAACACTATTCAATTGGGGAAAATGAATGTTTTATTTTTTCTTTTGAGTAAATTTTTCACCATTTCAAAAAGGTGTATTATCTTAATGACTATTTTAGATTGTTGTTGTAAGCTACAAAAATAAGGTTAAATGTGTTTTTGTAGTCCCCTTTTTTTTGTGTAGTAAACTAACTGTAAAATGGACCACTTATGTTACTTGGAACATTATGTATCAAATGTATGTACTAAAAAGTATGTGCATGCAGTGTATGGATTTTAAATTATTTTGATGCCTCATAATCATAGTCTCGACCAAGGTTCCATATTTTCAATAAGGTGAACCTAAATAATAAATAGGAAGTTTGGTTAAGCTGTATTTTTTAAGTTATCATGTTTACAAGATTTTCAGACTGACATCAAATGACCTTTAATGATTTACTATGTACGATTGTCTCAAACTTTGACGTCTGTTGACATCTAATGACTTTTGACCTCCACAAAATACAATTGGTTTCTTGTACTCACTAAAGTGCACCTACATACTAAACCAGAAAGGCCAAAAATACATTGTGATTTTGACGATGTAATATAACGTGTAGTGTGTACAGCATTGATATGTGGAATTCACATGTTACTGTATGTACGTAGGCAATAGCCAAGTTTCTCTTCTTGAGATATCATGTTTACACAATTTCCACATTTTGATCTATGCTGACTCCAAATGATCCTTGATCTCCAATTACTATGTAAAATCCACATGTCATGTTTGGCATCTGCCTAAGTTTCCTACTTGAGATATGGTGTGTAAACGGTCCTCAAATGTTGATCTCTGTTGATCCCAAGTAACATTTGATCTTGTATGAAATTTTATCGTATTTACAAGGTTTTCATCGTTTGACATTTGGTGATCTTTGATGATGTCTAACATCCACCAAGAACAATAGGCTTCTAGTGCTCAGTATGGTAGTGCATCCACATACAAAGTATCAGGTCTGTCAATGTTTCTCTTCTTGAGATATCATGTTTACAAGGATTCACAATTTGACATCTGGTGCCCAATATAGACTTCTTGTGCTCAATACAAGACATCTACATACTATGAGATTTGTCTAAGGTTCCCTTCTTGAGATACTGAGTTTACAAGATATTCACATTTTGACCTTTGGTGACTTCAAATAACCTTTGACCTCAAACAAGAACAGGTTTGTTCTATTTAATATGGGGCATCAACGTACCAAACATGAGATTTGTTCATGCTTCCCTTCTGACCTCCACAAAACCAACAAGGTTCTTGTACTCACTAAGATGAACCTATATATACCTAATATGAAGTTTTTCCACACTGAACTTTTTTGAGTTACCATGTTTACAGACTTTGACCTCTGTTGACCTTATACAACCTTCAACCTCCACAATTATCAATATGGTTCTTGTACTCATTAAGGTAGCCAATATACTAAATATGATGTTGGCCCACATTGTACTTTTTTAGATATCTGGTTTACAAAGGTTCCATACTTTGACCTCTTTTGACCTTTGACTGCCACAACAAACAATAGGGTTTTGTACTCACCAAGGTCAACCTAAAAACCAAGTATGAAGTTTGGCCAAGCTGTACTTTTTGAGATACCGTGTTTACAAGCCAATGTGTCACATACATACACCTGGGTACACATGTACAATCATGATCGCATAGGTTCCTTGAGCCTTCGGCAAAGAATAAATAATGTTCTTTAATGGAAAGCAACCCATCTATAACACAACTATTCTTTTCCATCTATATACATTCAGACAATATATTATCAAAACCAACTAGAATAAATTAAACTACTGTACCAATGCCAGTGTGCATATCACATGTATGCTTTGCTATGAGGTATGATCATTTTATATAGTACACACATAAATATTGTGCATATTTCTCTCAACCATATCCATGCATCAACTGTTCACCTACCAGTACAGGGTCTTCTTTAACAAACTTTCTTTCCATGGTAACACTTGTCGGTAAGCGGCATTTTATTCGAAATCCATTTTCAGGTTCCAAAATAGCTGTTAGTGCTTCTGCTCGTTTATTTCTGATCTAAACATTTAATAAAGTAGCATGTTATACATGGATGGCATAAGGAATTTTACATCATATCTTTTTTGTTTCCTTGATGAAAGGAACAGGTTTAAATTGACATCACAAAACTTACTGGTTTGTATATTTAGTTACGAACTTACCTGTCTTGACACTACTCATGCACCTCTGATCTACTACAATCAGAGTGATCTAGCTAAAATAACACACTTTAATTATGGGCACTGTGTGGAGCCTGCCCAGGGCCCTCTATGAGCCCGCCAAGCGCCCTGAAGCTTTCGTTCGGCTAAGAACTCACCATAGAAAATCTGTAGCTGAAGCTGAGTTAAGACCCTCTGCATCATCCGGATAGAGGGATGAAGCTAAGAGGAGCTACAGCTATAATGTAAGTCGAGTAGCGTCCCGTTCCCGTGGGGAGGGAGGTGGGAAGTGAGACAGGTAAGTAAGTTTGTAAATAAATATACAAACCAGTAAGTTTAGCGATATTTACTTTACTCCTTACTTACCTGTCTCGACACTACTCATGCACACAGTGGCACAGCTACGAATGTAGGGGGCCAAAGGAGCGGGACCTACCCCTTGGTCCTCAGTACCACGCGAACAAAGGCAGACTCCTTAGCAAGAGTGTCAGATAGTTAGCAAGCTATGAAAGTCGTAGGTGTCTTCCACGCGGCTGCTTTGAGGATGCCCTGGAAGGGAACATCAGCGAGTAAGGCAGTCTAAGCGGCTAGGCCATTGATGTCATGCGCTCTGACGGAATCGGAGAGTGCATGGGGGCGGATAAAGTCGACTAACCATCTGGAGATGGTAGCTTTAGAATCCGCTATATGTGGTGGTCTTGGAAGAACGAAGAGGTTCGGTGAACTGCGGGTATTCTTTGTTCGGTTGAGGTACCATTCCAGGGCCCGTACGGGGCACCGATATTTGTCTTCGACGATGGTGGAATTGTCTTTATTTTCAGGATGAAAATGTAATGTCTCCCGGCCAGAACGAAATGGTCAGATTCTTGGCAAGGAACAGGTGGTCTGGGATGAGTCTGACTCCAGACTGTTCGAAGCGAATGTGGTTCGGCTTGGTGGTCAGGGTGTGAAGGCAGCTCCTGCGTCTGGCCGAAGCAGTTGCTACGAGGAGGAGTGCTTTGGTGGTAAGATCTTCCTGTGATGCTGCGTGTAGGTAGGGGTTCGAATGGAGGGCCAGCGAGTGTTTGAAGGACCTGTGTGAGGCTCCATTGGGGGCCATGCGATGTAGTATAGGGAGACGGTTAGCCATACCTCCTAGAAGGTTAGAGATTGTAGCGTTGGAGCCAGGTGTCGAACCATCGGTGAAACCGGAGTGAATTGCGGAGATGGCTGATCGATAATTGCGTATTGTATTCGCTTGCTTTCCTTCGTCGAAGAGAGACTGGAGGAAGGCTGCTACTGAAGTTACAGGCACTAAGGAGAGATCAACTTTTCCAGTGGTGCACTAAGCTGCGTACTTGTTGAGTCGTGCACTATAAGTTGGCTCTGGCTGCCATGTTGGCAACCTCGTTCAAAAAACCGTGACTCCGGATCTGTCCCCGGACAATCTCCATGCAGTCAATGTCAGGACTGCTAGGTAAGGATGGGCGATTGTTCCTCGCTGTTGTGTCAGTGTGCGAGGGTCCGGCCGTAGTATGACTGGGACGTCCGGGAACCAAGGGTGCTTCGGTCAGAAAGGGGCTATGAGAATTAGCCTCGTCCTAGACGTTCTGAGTTTGTTGATGACCAGTGGAATTAGAGGGAATGGTGGGAAGACGTAAGCCTCCAGACCGTCCCACTGGATCGTGACAAGCCCCAAATGCATGTATCAAGAGCTCTCCTTATCATATTGCTACATTTGAAAACCCATCAAACTCGGACACTGGCAGGCTTTTTAAGTTGGACTCATCCATACATCATCAACCCCATTGACCAGGCATACTTTGCAAGGTCACACATTTGATGCTCATGTAATTAATACAAACACTGTGCATTGAAGCATTACAAGTAACTTAACGTAGTTCTGATACTTTATAACCTGTCTGGGGGGCTATATGTCTAGCTGGTGGAACTTGACAATTAAATTGAGTGCCACTCTGGTACTGGTAGGGACACATGGTTGTTTGCAGAAGATATTATATATAACTGTTCTCAGTGAGCTAAAACATGCAGTATGTACTTATTAGCCTTTATTAAAATGCTATGCCAAACGTATGGAAGTCATATCTGATGAGATCTGATTGCCATTAATGGACACAAGATGCGTGCAGACTTTTTGCAACTCTGCACCCAACCATGCACATACGAACAGTGTCCCATATAAGCTAAAATTCTGAACCAAATTACCTCCACTTATACCAAATAAAGGGAAGCTACATACTAACTATGAGGTATGATGGGGTTACTAGCTAGGGCACTGACCACCATACATACCTGTGTTAGGTGGGCTGACAAACTCTGTTGTTGACGAAAAATGTCTTCCTGCAAGAAATTATACACATTAAATACATGTAAATCTAAAAGGAATGTGTGATCATTTCATATTCAAACGTTTTCAAAAGTGCGTGCTGCAATGTACATCATTCACACAAATGGCACATGACAGGTATGAATTTTTTTTTGCATCTGGCTTGGATAAAAATGGCCAATACAAACTGGTGTCATATTTTCACTTACAAAATTGGGATAATAGTATTGGAAAATTTGGCCCCAAAGTTGATATGTCTATCAATATGTCAACATATGGTATTCTCGTAGGCATGGTCATACCACTTCAACTGGGATTGTTTTATATTTGGATTGATTTTCTACATAAGAATTGACAGTCAAAATAGTTTGATACATCCACTAATGATATGAAGGCAAGCTATATAGGGACAAATATTTTCCACTTTCTAGGACACTAAATTCCATTTTGTAAATTTCAAACAAATTAAGATGCTAAGATTATTCACCACACATCAAACAATAGTGCCCTATGTGCAAAATATTACAATCCTGGTGACGTCAATCCAGCTGTTGTCTGATAAATAATGAGTATGTTCTGTAAGACTATGTGGAACTGTAATGATACACACAATGGTAAATGCATCGTGCCGTAAATACGGCAATCATGTCATAACAGGTCATGTGTCATTTTGTTTTGCTTCTGTGCACAATATGTACACACTGTTGAATTGTACTGACCTATACGGTACTGTATATGCATAACGTTAGAATGTAATGAGTGCATCATAAATAATTAAACAGGAATTTGGCTTGTATTATGGCGGCAAGACTAGAGCATCGATGATGTAGAACTCACAATGTCTGGGCAAAACTTGCCACATAATAATTTGGTATTGGAGTATGATGGCTCACAAAGCTAAACCAGAAGCAAACCAACCACACTATTTACCTTAGATTATAGGTTAGAGATGCTTTTGCTGAAAAACCCCTCCCACCCCCCCCCCCCCCCCCCCCAAAAAAAAAAGTTAACAATTTTACATATTATCACAGAAAATGAACAACACAATAAATATCATCATTAAATCCAAGCACAGCCATGCATGTCAAGAAAAATTAAGCCCATGTATTTCCCAACCAGAATAAAATCAGACAAAAGCCTTATGTTGATTTTACTTAGCTTTTACAGATAGACTCAACCATGTTGCTTCTGCAAGCATGGGATCTAATGTGGATGTAGAGCTTTATATCGACAATTACACTCTTTCAATTACTAATTTAATTGACACCCAACATTATTAACATGGATGGATCATTTAGTGATCATGAACAAGTCTCTTTTCATCGATCTTGTGGCTTCCCTGTACATACCCTTTGTTGGTCTGTAGCAAGTGACTGATAATATTCTTCATTTTGTTGACATACAATGCAATCTGTGCCATTCAAAGTTCTTGCACATGTTGTACATAGCTGTTGAAAACAAGCATGCACCTCCTTACAACAAACTCTAGCTGATTTCATTCTCTAGACAAAATCTTTTTTTTTTTTTTTTTCTGTTAAATTCCTAAAACACCACACTTGGAGAGCAATTAATACAGATGCAATGCATAATTAGTCTGGAGATACACCATCACAAATTATATTATTGTACAATCATTTACCCAACAGCCTATGTATACAAAATCTGAGTTTGTAACATGAATCCATTACATATGCCATCCATCACTCACTGTCATTCATAACATGTGATATTATTCAGCTAAAATAAATCGGAGAAAAGATTTCCTTATATCTAGTAATTTACATATACATACCACATTTGCCCTTGCATCTGAACTGTTTGTCACTGGAGTCTGGGGAAACAAAAATACACTATTTACTACATATAAAGTTATTTCCAGTCATGTAAAGGTTGTAGGCCAGTGTTAAAATGTATATGCTGGATGAATTATAATATCCCTGTTTGGGATATGCACATGACTAGAGATGTGCTACTGAAAATATAAACATTACGCATGTGTTCATTGACATACTACTTGGTAGTACATTTTGCATATCAGTATGCATGGGTATATCCAGGGGAGGGGTCAAACATGTCCGGACTGCCATCCCCACATCTTTCAGATTTTGATTTGGACATTTTTCTTTTTTCAGTGGAGTGAATTTTACTTGTATTTATTTTAAATCTGTCACACTTTTCCCTCAAGTGGATATATAATCCACAGAAGCCCAATTCCCCCTCCCCCTCATGGAGATCTGGATATTTTATTGAAGTGTGGTTTCTTTTGTTGTAGCAGATAACATTGTTTTCTAAAAATGAATGTAACCCAACTTTGGTAAAAACGTAGGGTTATTTGTCCCACCTAGAAATTGAAAAAAAAAAACTTTAAATATTTGGCCTAGTTGTTCAGGTTTATAATGGCACCATTTTCCAGAGAAAAATACTATGGATTTTGAGGTCAGCTTAAAAGGGAAATGTTCCCCTCCCCCTATCTCTCCTCATGTTCGATATGTATGTCAGAGATTGTCTTATTATTGTAGCAGATAACTTTGGTAAAATACATGTCCATACAGTGTATATCCATTCACTGCACAATGACATTTTCAATTCAGTAGAGCAGATATATTTGCTGGTTACATTTTGTGTGTAGGTGACCTCAAAATTCCTAATTTGTCTTCCCTCCTCCCATTTTCAACCCTTGATTTCAACCCAAAATATCAGGTTAGTTAGCATTGCTCTCAATGTGAATGTATAAAACTCAATTTGGGTAAAATGCCCATACAATACAATGCTCAAACAATTAATGAAACGTTCAATGCAACACAGCACATACACATAGACCTAGTATTGCAACATTTTGTGGACTATTTGGCCCAATTTGTAGACGACCTTAACATTTGTATTTTTCTTTCACTCTCTCTCTCTACGACACATTTGCAGGGACATAACAATTTATTGTATAAATGTACTGCAAAAGATGCAAATGATAGCACCATTTTGAATCTAAGTCCCCTTACATGACCCCACCACCAGGACAATCATTTACGCACATTTTAACACGTGCTTCAATATTTCAATCCTACCATCACGCAATTAATGAAACGTCCAAGGCAACATAGCAGATATAGTATTTTGCATGTTATATGGCACCATTTTGTGTGCAGGGTCTTCTAAAAATACCAAAGATTAAAAAAGGAAGTGGAACCCCCCTGTTCACCCCTCCCCAAGACATGTTTTACCAAGGAACACAGAGAGTAGCTCTTTCCCCATTTTTGGGGAGCAAGTCCAGCCCTTTCTCCAGTGGAAATTTATGGACACCCCCCCCCCCCCCATTTCTTTCCAAATTCCTGGATCCGCCCTTGAGTATGTATGTATGTAAAATTGCATGCATGGTATAGCTAGTTTAGTTCATTGTGTGCACATTATTATTATGACGTTTGTGGGTGTTTGTTTTGTCACTGAAATATTGTTTTTAATGGCATTTTTTATTCTGAATGTAGAACAAATTCCCCAAATTTCTGTAGTTTTTTCATTTTGAAAATTCTGTTAAAGTGAAAACGTGATCGCAGAAAATTGGTGGGCCTACATTATGGGTACTCAAACTTGCGAAAAAAAATGATCAAGTATTCTTAAATTGTTATAAACTATATTTTGTAAAGTATGAACATTTTTTATGTAAATTGTGAGACAAGATTGACTACATCCCAAATATTAATTTTGACGAAGCTATACTTTTGGAGTTACCGTGTTTACAAGAAAAGGCATCACATACATACACACATCATGATCGCATATATTCATTCAGCCTTCGGGAAGGGATACAAAAAAGGCACACAACACTCACCATGCTAGGAATATCAGTTGTTGGCAAGATGTATATGCAGAAACGGTTTCTACCTTTAATACCAGCGGGTGTTTTAGTTGTGCCAGAAGGAAGGTCGATTAATTCTCCATTGGTCTTTGCCCTCTTCAATGTGAAAGGGATACCTTGTAAAGGAGGGAACTTTTCCCAAATGAATTTCTCAAACTCTTCAACATCTAAATCTGCTGGTATTTCGCAATCACTTGGCAAATGTCCTGAAAAAAAAAGACACAGAAAGCAGATTTGTCCTGTGATATCTTGACAAAGTTAATATGTTCACCATTGTTTCAAATGACAAGTTACATGTTCATATTAGAAGCAGATTCAAACTGTTTTTACATAGTATGTTGATTTTGTTTTCATGAATTTGATCTTGTATGTATACATTGATATTGGACCATCAACTTAACCGTTGAAGTTCTTAAGTAATTATGTGACATCGTAGATGTTTTATTAATGGCAATAAATCATTTAACATTACAAAGTGCCACTTGTTGGCTATGATGAATTAAGCCTTTTGGCCTTGAATGTATGTTCATCCCTAATTAACCTTGACCTCTTCTGAAAATAATATCAAATTTATGTGGCATTGTTTTGATGCATTACACATACTGTAGCTCTCCTGCATTTTTTGTAGTCCCAGACACCGCAGTTCGTTATGTAATAAAACCTCTAACCAGACTTCCTGTTTCACACCTTAAGCTGCCTGCCTTGGCGGTACTGTTTACAACAGCCACTGTGACCTTCATGTGTTTATCTGAGGGAATGATTGTAGTAAGGAAATACTCTAGGGAGCCATATAATTTGTGGAAGTAGGAGGTTCAATAAACAATGTTGGACCAGGTTTAATGAAGGAACATTTTGCCTCATGGTTCGACTTCGGTTGGCCACAAATGACATTTGACCTAAAAGTCAGTTCCTACTAAATCCGAGTAAGACTACATACCAAGTATGAGATTGATATTATTTGACATTATATTTAAATATTATAAATTGCAAAAAATTACCTAAACCAGCATCTGTTAATGCCTTTAATGCTTTCCATGATGATGGCCTCCTTGAAGCACTTGGGCTGGAAAGTGCTACCATCTTCATTTTATACATTTTGGCCGGTCGACCACGTTTACGTTTCTTTTTCAAATGTCTTCGACCATGTGGTGGTGGTGACTGGCCTGTTCTATAGGTGCGAAAGCTGAAATAAACAGACATTAAAAATAGCCATAGCATATTACTAATTTGAGTACCTATAATGTTGAGCATAGAATCACCCAGTAAACTTATTTTGGGGCTAACTAGTGAAAAGTCATTACTATATTAGCGACAAAGGTTGGGAGAAATTACAAAGTAAAGTAAACCTGGCGTCAAAAGGTATCGGTGCAATACTTTTCAGAGGGCCGTAACTTCTGAGCTGCTTGGCCAATGAAACTCAAAATGTCTGAGTTAGTTTGATGGGTTTTCTGCCAAATCTCAGAGGGGGGGTGGGATAGCCTAAGGTGCTTGACACTGTACTTACTCACATCATAGATAATCATAACTGATCAAATCTGTATTTGACTTGAGTCAAATGTGACCAATGTAATAATAAATGTGGGGCCTATTAATCCAACATACATTGGAAGGGGTGACAACAATATAATTGATGTATCGGTGCATGCTCCAGTCAGTTCTAATATAATACACTAATATAATAGAACAGACCTGCATACGTTGGTCATATATTTGGAATAAGGGGGAAAGAGCCCTTCAGAACGAACCTGGAAAAATATAGGAACTTTAATTTTTTTTCTGATTAACCCTAAAATTTGCCCTCCTGGTAGATTCAACACACTGTTTAGATGGTTTCAGCGTTGCATTCAAATAAATACCAAGGTATTTCTCCTGCTGAACATCACGGTTATAGATGGTCCTTAAATTGTCATTACCAACATGCATAACCTTGCACTTACCAACATTGAAAATCATATCCAAAACCCTCAACCAATTAAACATTTGGTCCAGATCAGCCTGGAACTTGGGAGCCAGCAGCATCGAATATGGAACAAACCTCTTTATACACATTTGTGTCATCTGCAAACTTTTTAATCTTAGAAACACTAACATCATCCAAATCAATAACACTATCCTAACAGAGCCCTGAGGGGCACCACTTGGTAACACCTTTCCAATGTATCCACCAATACTCTTTACTTTGTTTCCTAACCACTCACCAATCCACTTTAACAGATAACCGGTGATACCCAAACTTTCTAATTTTGTAATAACAGACTATGAGGAACTTTACAAAAGCCTTCTGAAAGTCTAAAAAAAACATGTCGACAGGACTAGCCTACCAGTACCAGTATGATTCACAGAACTAGCTATCCTCCATTAATTGAAAGACAAGAGTCAAGACCTATTTTCTATAGTATAGTATAGCAAATAAGACAATGTCATCATAAAACTATGATCCTGGACCACAAACTCCCTAAATTCTATCACTATAAGAAAAATAAACATCAATTCCATTCCTGAACTTGAAGGCATTCACACTGCTAGCATACACCAAAGACTTCAGCAAATTATTCCACTCATCCACCACTCTTTTAGAAAAGAAGTACTAGTACTAGCCTATCTGACATCTACTTAGAAAAATCTTTGTTTAACTTAGTCTTAAGGCCATGACCTCTGGTAGTGGTATGACTGTATTGCACGAAAAGGAGAAAAAAATCTTCAAAAGACAGCATTGATCAAAACTATGAACAATTTTAAAGACATGTATCTGTAAAAGATCACCACAAAGACTCTTTTTCCAGTGAAGTAAGCTTCAGATGCACCAGACGGTGCTCATATAAATACCGCGATCAATCCCTTTGACTTCTCACTCTCAGAGACCGTCAATTTCATACAAAAAATCGGCGGAACACTTCTGACAGCAAATTCATAAAAATATCCCCCCGGGCGTACTATGTAAACAAGACCATGAAACTGTCGTAAAATGTGACATTGCTACTGTGCGCACACACACACAGACTCCAATTGTTATCCTGATGGGTTGGGGATTTGTAATAGCAGTTAGAAAGCACACTTTACGGTGTAAATGTAAGTGTAAATTAGTGTAGGAGATCTTCGAAGACAATTGGATAACTTCTATTTTTCCAAAGGACCTGTTCCCGAAATGAGAGTCATAAGACAGGGAAGTAGTAGTAGTAGTAGTAGTAGAACTAGTACTAGTAGTAGCTAGCCTAGGCTAGTGATTAATTTTGTTGTCCTGAACCTTCTCAAGAATAATCCTGTACCTAGCCAAATACGAATTCCATTGGTTCACAATAACAATTAACGATAGAACAATATAGTCTAGCCTAGACAACAATACGTTATGTCGGTGAAATAAACCTAAGCTAAAACTTAGGCTAGTACAGGTTTCTTAAATGTAGGTCTAACCTAGGCCTAGGCTATACACTGCCATTGAGTTACTTGAGGCAGGCCTATCCTACTACTGGCCCTAACTCTAAACTGACAAGTGACACAGTGACATAAACAATACCTGTGACACTGTGTGTGTGAATAATCGCCTGGTGATTCGGTCAATAATTAGGCCTAGGCTATATCATGCTTCAATATCGCATAGCCCTAGTACCTGGCCGCATAATCAATCATATTGTCATAATTACTAGTGTGGACACAGAGACTAGCCTAGCCTACGCCGGCTATGCCCAAGTTATGCTAGAGCCTAGGTTAGGCTAGGCGTGCTACTTGAATGCTATGCTAGCCTAGCCTAGTGTACTCCTGTACTAGTCAGGCAACTGTGTCACGATATAGTCAGGTCATGGGCTCATTCTAGTTTCTACCCACCTTTCAGCAAAACTAGACACAAAATTGGTCCTAACAACGTCTACCACATCGTTCATGTTGTTTTGGGCACGTAAGATGGCTGGAATCCCTCGACTTTCCATGATTTAAGAGTGGATATTGCAGCGTGAATGCAGCCGACGGTAATATAGCAAATCGAATACGATGCTAAGCCCGCCGAGATATTCTGTGTTTATAGTCCTGCTAAGTTGACTAGACGTGATTGGCTGATTTAATACGTGTATATATTCGATTTAATATGTGTATATATTTGATTTAATGTGCGTATATATTCGAATTAATACGTGTATATATTTGATTTAATACATGTATATATTTGATTTAATACATGTATATATTCGATTTAATATACGTATATATTCGAATTAATACGTGTATATATTATAATTAATACGTGTATATATTTGATTTAATACAACCATATATTCCAGCCTTCTGAATGGCTAATAATATATGCGTGTATATATTCGAATTAATACGTGTATATAATCGATTTAATACATGCATATATTCGATTTAATACGCGTATATAATATGAGATATTTGTCCCATAGTGCCTACAATAGACGGCAATATCTAAATACATGTTAACGCCAATGTAGAACAGGTGTGTATACCTGCAACATTCTTACCGCAGGACAACGTTCTGAATTACAGATCATGAGCTGCACTGGGCCATATGAACAGATCCAATTATATATGCCTATTATGATGCCCTACCCAGTACGTGACTTGTGACAAGAATTTGAAGCACTTTTTTAATGAAGCATGACTGTTTTTCGATTTTAATTCATACGTGCTAATTCGAGGTATTGTAAACATTTAACAACAAATTCCATGCAACTTACTCTTTGTTAAACCGAATTCTTTATACAAGTTGCGGGGGTTTTCAAAAGAATAATCCTAATTACTTATGCAGCATCAAAAGGATGAGAAATCTAATCCTGATCATAGTAGCGGGCCAATAACAAATTTCCATTCTTACCAAGACTGTTCTTACCGAGGCTGCTGTCAATAGATATTCCTTGAACAAGTTAAATGTGTATTTAATTTAAGCAATAATCGGCTTAGTTCAAGTGGACAATGGCGGCTAAATATAGGCCTACTGGACATAGTTGTGTAAAGATCAATTCAATTACTGTTTACAGTATTATTGTATGAACGTGAATCATTACAATCAGGACTAATAAGCTGATTTTAGAAGAAAAAACGTGAAAGTTATGACCCGGTACATAAATATAAAATATTATAAACAGAGTAAACGGAAAACAAACTTTCAATATTTTTAGAGTGCAAGCAAAACAGCTAAGTGTAGCACAAATGTAGGCTATGGTTTCAGGTACTATATATATATATATAGCCTTTCCTTTGTGAAATCAGCTTTATTTAGCACATTATACCAACTGTTAATGTTATGTAAAAGATGTTCAGCTATTTTCCGTTTTTTGTTTAGTTTGGCTTTTATAAATTCAAAATTCATACAGTTAAGGTTTAACACCAGACATTTTTTATATGTTAGATACCGTGAAACTTTTCATGGCAACTTGCCAAAGTTCATAAAATCTGATATGTGTAATAACTACCCTGCGCCGTTTTGTCGGTAAATAATAGGCATTTTAAATACTGTAACACACAAAATGAGCATACAGCTGTTTCTTTTCAATGACTGATGTGTAAACGGAGGGAATCTATTTTAACATACGATATTGATGTACAGTAGGCCTACAATTCCAAATTCTTTAAGACTTTTCATGTATTTTATTCTTATGGGTTTATTATATCTGCGTTACACAAACAGTAATCCTACTAGCGAGTGAGCGCATCCACATTCCACATTCCACAACACCGGCTCCCTGCCTGTCACGTTACAAGCTTCCTGAATGGGAGGAGTTTTCATTGTGAGTGACTGTTGAGCGAGCCAATTACAAAACAAAACACTTGCAAAAAAACTCCAGCGCGTTCACGCAGCAATGCGGAGCCAATAGGCTGGCTGTCAGCTGATATTATACCAATGATACGTGAGAATGACCGTGATATGTAAATGATGGGGGCCGGTGTTGTGGAATGTGGATGCGCTCTGCTCTGGCTGGCTGGCAGAGTGAGTGACAGTGGCTGCGCTGCGCAGAGCTGCCGGTATTTTATAACGGGAGGTTTTAATACCGAGACATGTACATGACACATGCACTGTATTCTCACAAAAACCGGACAATTATGCGTCCGGCCAGCTGGGTCTAAAACCGGACTGTCCGGCTTAAGACCGTACGAATGGCCACACTAGTGTGTACACAGGGGCTAGCCTAGCCTACGCCGGCTATGCCCAAGTTATGCTAGAGGTTAGACTAGGCATGCTACTTGAATGCTATGCTAGCCTAGTGTACTCCTGTGTTAGTTAGGTCATGGCCCATTCTACCCACCTTTCAGCAAAACTCATCACAAAATTGGTCCTAGCCTACGCCGGCTATGCCCAAGTTATGCTAGAGGT
Source organism: Paelopatides confundens (assembly GCA_011317855.2). Taxonomy (NCBI): domain Eukaryota; kingdom Metazoa; phylum Echinodermata; class Holothuroidea; order Aspidochirotida; family Synallactidae; genus Paelopatides; species Paelopatides confundens. The sequence continues at coordinate 16,727 of WXZC020000083.1, forward strand.
TAGCCTAGGCAAGCTACTTGAATGCTATGCTAGCATAGCCTAGTGTACTCCTGTGTTAGTTAGGTCATGGCCCATTCTACCCACCTTTCAGCAAAACTCGTCACAAAATTGGTCCTAACAACGTCTAGCACATCGTTCATGTTGTTTTGGGCACGTAAGATGGCTGGAAACCCTCGACTTTCCATGATTTAAGACTGGATATTGCAGCGTCAATGCAGCCGACCGATGTCACATACATCACTAGCCAATAATAGTATAGTATTCCTGCTAAGTTAATGTGATTGGCTGATTTAATACGTGTATATATTCGATTTAATATGTGTATATATTTGATTTAATGTGCGTATATATTCG
>WXZC020000084.1:0-17080 GCA_011317855.2 Paelopatides confundens
TTAACGATGAGCACCCAGCATTACATGAGTAGGTCACTTTTTAAAGTCTTGGCAATGACTCGGCCAGGAATCGAACCCCGACCTCCCGGTTGCATGGCGGGCGCTCTAACCACTAGGTCACACAGTCGCTGTTGATGTCAACGTTTGCATTGTTCCCTGTGATTTTTCTTCCATTTTAGTTATCGTATATGTATACACTGATAGATCAGTACAGTAGCCTATCACCGGGATGGTCTTAATACTACGAAAGAAACACTACTTCCTGTCAGCAGGACATCCGCACATGGTTACACCATTGGAGATGTATACTGACAGATCAATACAGTAGCCTATCCACGGGATAGTCTTACTAAAGAAACAGTGTTTCATATTAGCAGGAGAGGTGTATACGTACATGGTTACACTATTTAAGATATATACTGACAGATCAGTAGGCTACAGTAGCCTATCACCGGGATGGTCTTTGATATATGTTTAGTACGGTAATATGCAGTGGACTCGAGAGCAGGCTTAATAATTATTGTTAGAGTAATACAACCTAAAACCTCGCTCGGTACTGGTAATGAAATTAACTGCCAACAAGGCCTATATAAGGTAGGAGAAGTGAATTATGCAATACATGCAGACAACCACAAAAAGGGATTTTCAATTTTGACTAATTTACCATATTAGAAGGGATTCTTATTGTTCCAATTGTCTAAGGAAAGCGGTATCTAGTGGAAAGATAACAAATATATCAATATATTTAACACACTTGAATAAAGTCCATCTTAACATAACCAATTATAATTCTGATGAATCGAGCAGCTTAATACTATTTATATAAATACCGTATATGCAATCGCGAATTTTCAGCATTTACATCAATTGATGAATGTGTTGTCCCCCTCGGTTTCTCCCTCCCCGAGATGCGTCAATATGGAGGTCATGTCTGATATTGTTTGTAGCTAAGCATACCCATATCCGGGAGCTTAATAAACAATATTTTGGTTTCATTGTACTAAGACCCAAATAACACCCAAAAGCGGCTTATATTAAAATACAATGCCCTTTCTTAAATATATACATATAACAAACGAAAACCTGTTCGCAAACTGCTAGGCCTAAACCCTTGTTAACATTAAAATATATATCAAATTCAAATTTATCTCACTGACTGCATCTTCATGATTGTATCATATGTCAAGAAGTACATGTTTGCAACCATGGTAGTACACCATACCATGACTGTTTATATCTTGTTATGTGCTACAGGCCCGACGTCTCGATTAGCCGTTTGTCAACACCGTGACGAACATCTTCATGATTGTATCATATGTCAAGAAGTACAAATTTGCAACCATGGTAGTACACCATACCATGACTGCTTAAATCTTGTTATGCGCTACAGGCCGAAGTCTTGATTAGCCGTTTGTCAACACACAGTCATCCATTCCTCAGTTATACTGAGCTTACTATCTTATAGCTAAATCTTCCCAAATGATACACCCTATCTATATTTTATATCTTAACTTATAGACGAAGGTCTTGTAGAAAGACCATCATTATCTCAAAATATATCGCAACAAAATGCGATAAAATTGAGCCTGGTTCACAACATTTACAACCTCTCAACATTTTAAATAAAGATATAACATTGAAGGGATATGTTCATTATTGCTAGTCAACTATAGCCTAGGTTCGACAATTAACCACATATTCGATATGCGCTACCACCACGACAAAGGCGTATTGGTATGAGGAATAGGGGAGGGGTGGGTTGGGGTGAACTGTTCAATTCATGACAAGAGTGTTCTATACTACACAAAATATCCACAAATGTAAACATCTTTCTTTCTCCTTAGTCATGTACAGCTGTACACATGCCAGACAGGTGTAAGGGCTTCAACCGCCTACTGACCTATTGACCAAGAGCATATGTTCTTCATCATGCCATGCAATTGTGATACTACACTACGCAAAACATAGTCATGATTATCTGACCACATTCCTAATGTAAGGATAAATTGGTCTGAGAATGGGCTCACTTTGGAAATCATGTCGTCACATTTGATTATCGTGCCCATATTCTAGCATGGATGCTCTAAAACAACATTCATGGGGATCGTTTCTCAGCATTTTGTTTACGATAATATGCAGTATATTGTATCTCCCATCCCATAGAATTGTGACACTGCACTAGGAATAAATCGTCATGATCGCATGTTTGGGCTGAGAATCCGATCAGTATTAGCAATGGTGTCGTTATTTTTGGGGCTGAGTATCGGATAAGTATTAACAATGGTGTCGTTATGTTAGGGCGGATTATCGGATAAGTATTATCAATGGTGTGGCTATGTTTGGAGCTGAGAATATGATCAGAATTAGCAATGGTACCATTATGTTTGGGGCTGAGAATCGGATCAGTATTAGCTATGGTGCCGTTATGTTTGGGGCTGAGAATCGGATCAGTATTAGCAATGGTGTCGTTATGGTTTTGGCTGAGGATCGGATCAATATTAGCAATGGTGTTGTTATGTTTGCGGCTAGAATTCCGATCAGTATTAACAATGGTGTCATTTTGTTTGGGACTGAGAATCGGATAAGTAGTAGCAATGATGTCGTTGGGGTTTGAGCTGAGAATCGGATCAGTATTAACAATGGTGTTATTATGGTTTTGGTTGAGGATCGGATAAATATTAACAATGGTGTCGTTATGTTTGGGATGATATCGGATAAATTTTAGCAATGATGTCGTTATGTTTGGGGATGAGGATCGGATCAATATTAGCAATGGTGTCGTTATGTTTTGGGATGAGGATCGGATCAATATTAGCAATGGCGTCGTTATGGTTTGAACTGAGAATGGGATCAGTATTAGCAATTACGTCATTATGTTAGGGTTTCCTGCCCATTTTATATGACGGGATACTCTTTATTTGAAAGGTATTCTTGGAAAAAATATATTAAAAGCAATATTCAGAGTTTCGTTCGTATTAAATGTATCCCGCTAAGAGGGCATATCCAGCATTGACAATATCAAGCAAAGCTACCATATTTTATAATTCAATCACAAAAACCATAGAAAATCCCAGTTAAACGCTGTACTCTTAATTTGTGTATATAGAACCGGCAAAAAAAAACATTGAGTTTATTTCTTCAATTTTTCTGAAATAAGACATTGTAGGTAAAAAAATGAATGACTCAAATGGTGCGTATTATGTTATCGTATGTTATCATATGTTATCCTATGTTACCGCGTGTTACCATATTATGTTACCGTATTATGTTATTGTATGTTACCCTATGTTACCGTATTTGGTATGATACCGTATCTCTTACTGCAGAAACAGTCATGCCGTTTGCCAGTGAGAGTGTGTTAAGTTTGTAGATTATCGACACTAATTAACCATAAATGTCATTTCCGGGATATATTGGAAATTGGGTTTTTATTTTTATTTATAATATCCTTACGTCACCAATGTTACATTACTGATATTGCACAAATGGTTTACAGGGTACAACAAACCCATGCACATATTGATGTTATTGTTATTCTGATTGTATCCATAGTTTTTTTTCTATAGTTGATCTGTATGTATATATTGTGATCACAAAAAAGTAGACTACATTATTTTATTACAACCAAATGTAGCTAATGGAAGCCCCAAAATCATATAAATGTAATATTAATGTAAATAGTGGTCTTGGAATCAATCAATTAATGAGAATTTATGCTACGCCTATATTTTTTATGAAAACCACAAATAACAGGGTGTTTGTACAAATTTGTATAATAGTAATTTAATGCGCATGCCCCAAAGGGTAACATCGCCGTTTAATAAGTTGGAACTAATTGACGTCATCAAAAGGAATATATTACTTCAGCTTTCTTGGATGCTTTTTGTAAATTAAAAACGTCAACATTGTTTAAATGCTAAAAAGAAAAAAATGAAGGAGTAATCGTGTCAAAACCGAAAATGAATGTTAGTAATGACAACTAAAAATTGACTTGATTAAAACAGCTATGTTGCCCTTGTTCCTTAAATAATGGCGCGGTTTGTTCTTTAAAATATGTGCAATTAGATTGTTTTAATTGGGTTTTTTTTGTTGGCTGGTAAGATGGATCAATATCTATAGTCATTTAGAAAATAGAAGATAAAAAATTATCTAATCTTTTTCGAGTTATCATTTCTTTTGTATTTTTTCTAAGCATCCCTGAGTATTAACAAATTTCACAACAAAGTTGGTTAATTGATATACGCATGTGTGAAACAAACTTTATGAGACTGGGGTATGGGGTCCTCCACAAAAACTAAAATATACACCTTTACATGGGTTTCCTGGAGTCTGGGGTATGGGGTCATCCACACAAACTAAAATATACACCTTTACATGGGTTTCATGGAGTCTGGGGTATGGGGTTCTCCACAAAAACTAAAATATACACCTTTACATGGCTTTCATGGAGTCTGGGGTATGGGGTTCTCCACAAAAACTAAAATATACACCTTTACATGGGTTTCATGGAGTCTGGGGTATGGGGTTCTCCACAAAAAGTAAAATATACACCTTTACATGGGTTTCCTGGAGTCTGCGGTATGGGGTTCTCCACAAAATCTAAAATATACACCTTTACATGGGTTTCCTGGAGTCTGGGGTATGGGGTCCTCCACAAAAAGTAAAATATACCTTTACATGGGTTTCCAGGTATATGAGAGCCAACAATAGTTCACAGAGAAACAGATTTGTTGACATTTTTCATATGGCAAAATTAATATTTTTACAGTAGCCTACTGGATGGGAGCAACTGGAGGAGTATCATGACGGGGAGGAGGATATCCCATAAATACACCCCTGATGTCACCATTGTGTCTCCGACTGGTCAGCTATAGTTAAATTCTGTCTTTATAGGTATGCGGTATATCCAAATGCATCCCTGCTGCAAATACTCTTTTCACGAAGTTTCGGTACTTCACTTAGGCTAGGATCTTTTTATCATAGGTTTATACGTTCGAAATATAGTTATTTTACGACGCTAAGCTGCCACATATGTGGGAAAACCGAGGTGGCTTGTAACTTACACTTCACGTCGGGTGGCATTTTACATCCATACACCCAACTGGCCCCACTCTGATATTTTAACGCTGAGCACCCAGTAGTACAGCAGGGGTCCTTTTTAAAGTCTTGGCAATGATATATATATATGAACTAAATCAAATATATACGCATATTATTTCAACATATTACCAAGCTGAGTTATATGGCTGTATATAATCAATTTATTTAAGACAGGTATTCGATTCAATACACGTATATATTCGATTCAACATATGCGTATATATTCAAATTAACACGTTTATTTATTCGAGTTAATATACTTATATATTGAATTCCATACGTGTATATATATATATATATATATATATATATGTATATATATATATATACGAATCAATACACGTATATATTCCATTTAATACACGTATATATTCGATTCAATAAAACCATATGATTCAGCCTTCGGAATGGCTGATAATATAGGTATATATTCCAATTATATTTGTCCCATAGCGCCTACAATAGAAGAATGTCAGTACTATGACATAAGTATATTGTTTCTTTGGTCTTCACTCATAGATGGCAAGGCGTAATGTGTCTATTGCAAATTAAAGATGACAATGTCTGATATTTGTGGTAAGATTCTTGTTGCTGTGACCTACAATGACTTCCTGTCTGTATTTTCATATGCTTGTATTAGGAAAGCGAACAAGTGGTTAGGGAAAGGGGTGACCTGCGGTAAAATACCACACTGTTAGAAATATATTGATCAGTTAGTAATATTACTTTGAAATATGCAAAATATTTCTCTTGCAGAAATGCAGAGATTTATTGCCGAGTAAAAGTATCCAAAGGTAAACCTACAATAATTTGAATATCATTGTTGAGTATAAATGGCACTTGTAGTGTGAGCCTCCACACAATTGGTGCTCTAGTTTATTAGTTTTTTGTTTAGCATTTTAATTCTCCTTTCTGTCTGTAGATAATTCATATTCAGAGCCATCCATCCAGGTACCGACATTGGCGCACCTGGAGGAAATAGCCGAGAGGCGAGGACTCAGGTTTAAAGGAACTGAAGATCTGAAAGAGTACCAAAAATATATGAAGACAATCTGCGATGGCTTTAATGAAGTTGATAAGTTGCCTGAGCCAACATTGCCTGTCAAATACCCAAGGACGCCAGGGTACAGGCCAGCACCAGAAGAAAATAAGCTTAATGGGTGGTAAGTAGAGTAGGTCTAGTCTTACTTAAGGGCCACAAATGGTGAAGGGGAGATACATACCAGCATTAGAGGAAAATGGCAGGGAAATATTTACAAATGTGTTCAATCGGACAAATGTAATTCTCAAGTCTGAATATTATTCCCGCAAAAAACGGCACTAAGGAACATATTTCTATTGGGAAAACATTGTAAATACCTTTAATTCCTTTATACGAATTTCCCGCCAAAAAAAAAATGAAATCTGAAAGTTCATGGCCATTATGAGTTTGATTATTGTTATTTACTTACCAATACGAATTATAACATTTCAAATCCTTGCTTTCAGCATTGACAGATATTTTCCAATTACATTTTTACAATAATGTACTTTTCACCATTGAACAATTTTGGGCCCCTAGCAAAACAAAAAGAGCAACGAAAAAGTACTACAACAAACAGTGGTCCACTTAATTTGTTTTGCTGTTGGATTCACAAATTTAAAAAACGCGGTGCTCAAACGCATGCGCAATTTCCTGTTTTGATCTCTCATTGGTTAATATTAATAAGATTGCTGGTTCATTAACATTGTTTAATCGAAAGGCAAATATGTTGACACAGTTTCTTATTGTTTTTATGTACATAAGAGATATAATATTGGGCCAAAAGTGCTCCGCTAAATTAGCCATAATTCTGCAACCGCTTTGTGGATTCGGATCGTATTTTGAATATTAGACTACAATGTAATGGGTCTTCCAAATTAAATGTATACCCTATTAAGTATTTCTATTCGTAGATGTGATTGCTATATCGATCTGAAAGGCAATGCCCAGCTAACAGAATTAGGCCTAAGTTATTAATACGTTTTTGACCTAACATTTACTTTATATGTTGGAAATTTTGTAAACACTAATAGCACATGCTAATAAATGTTAGCATTCCGTTAACGGTACGTTATTAAAATGTAACCAAGGTACTTGATTCTGTAGTATTTAAACCGAGACATTTGGAAACACAAATTGTAATAATGAAATATCCATGGGGTCTCACGGTGTTTTCTTTTTGGCTGGAGAGGTGTTTTCAGCACCCCGATCCCCGGCCACGGGTATGATTATGAGGTGTTGTGGTGGGTTATGGGAGGGGGAGGGGGAGGGGGAGGTTGGGCTCACCACTTGTGTTTTATCTTCTTTCTCTAAAACGATGGATTTTTACTTGCAATATGCAATGGTGGTGCTAGGGGAATCATCCCACGTCCGCCACGGTCGTTTGACCAGAAATTAAAAAAAAATGTTTTAAGCTTGTCGTACAATTATTTATAAATTATTGAGATGTTACCCTGAAAACCATTAAAATGTTCTTCAGAATACTAAAGTCCCACATGTCCTCTGAAATGCACTCAAACGGAAATAAAAAATGAAGGTGTCACGAGAACAAAAAACGAAATATTTTGTTGTAACTTTGGCGTAAATGATATTATTGTGCATCAATTATATGTGGCATTTGATTTTTTTCGTGTGCAAGCTAATTTGTTTATTGCCAACATTGGGTCTGGTGGTGGAGGGCATGGGAACATATCCCCAATAATTATTTTGGCGCAGATTTCCTTTTATATCAATATCACCCCTCCCAAACTCACTCCATTTGTATTTCCATACATACTTTGTTTACTGAGTTCTAACGCAAAGTAAATGTCAATAAAGGTTTCTCGACATAATACTAGTTTTTGTCAACAAAATTAAAATAGAAATTCACACAGCCTTTCACTGGTTTGTCATTCTCCCAACCCCTGCCACCCCAACCTCTCCATTCCAAATTTTCAATGCAAATCTCCCTAGCTAAACACTATTTAAGATTTTCATCCGTTGAAAAGATGTTAAAAAGTGCAGGAGATTTTCATCATTAGTTTAATGACTATTTTTTGTTGACAAATGTATTATTCGTAGTTGGGGACTTTGATGCTTTTCAACTTTTCAGAGGGGAAATTATGGGTGTCAGTCCCTCCCCTTACATAAGTTGGAGACATCCCCATCACCACCCCAGTCCCCTTCCCTCCATTCATAATCTTGGTTTGATCAACCTTCTTCTGGATTATAAAAGCCGAAATTTTGTAGAAGAGAAAAAGTGTGTGCTCTGCCGTTTATTATAGTAAAAAAATGTAAAACAAAAACAAATGTAAGTAACTACCCACGCAGTATTCTTGGAGAAAGCAATTGGGACAAATGGTCATTGTATAAGGAGAAGTGTTGTTTAGAAGTATTTTGTAGATCGATATTCTGCCATCAAAACCAAAAAACCTTTTTTCTCAGCATATTACCTTTTTTATCTTACCAAACACACGCATGGGTCGTTACCACATCACTTGCCACTCAATATACATTATGTGAAACTCAACTCGGATGCAGATTAGTAATGGCAGGGAACAATTGATTGACCATAAGCTGACCATTCTTTGGCCTGATCTGGTAATAGGATTAACCCCATAGGGAATATATTGAAGTACTTGATGACTGGACAAACATAGCTGGTGATATATTGATAGGAATATTCCAGTGAGGTGTTAAGAGTTTGGCTAGAGTAAACAAATCTGTCTAGAGGTGTGTATCAAGTCGCTACCCAGAGATGTGCAAGTCATGTACACGCACATTTTCAAAATGAAATTGATTGAATGTAATACTTCCTAAGCATTCCAATAACAAATTATGCAGAAAAAAGTTTCCATTCGACCCCCTCTTTAAAGCAGCAATGTTTCTCTAAATCAGCCAGTTGCATCTCATTGTAAGCATTACCCATAATGCTCTTCACCTCAGATTCACCCAAAAAAACTAGTGTAGTATGTGCGTTCTATGAATGTTATGAATGTGATTATGGGTACAGCTCCATAAGCATTTTAGCAAGGATTCAATGGGTCATAACAATCATTGACCTCTTCAGGGCCTCCTTACAAAGCCACAATCTCCACCCAAATTAAACAATCTACCCTCAGACTGGCTGACGAGGAAGCACATCATGGTCATGGAGGTGTGTATTGCTATTAGTCCTTGGAAAGGTTGCAGACATGGCTGCCAGCAGTCTGTTTACGATGCGGTTTTGACAGATTGGTGGGAGTTTGTAGCCCTGGTCCGAGTATCAAGGACAAGTACGCTATTATAGATTTGGAAGAAGTCACGTGATATCCGCCTTTCTAAACAAATTTGCGGGTCCATTTGGAATATCCTCAAGCCATGCGTTACATGTAACGGTATTATCACCTCAAAATGTAGAATGACAGTAACTGTTATTTACTCACTGACTTGCCTCTTCTTTTGCAAAGAAAGCTTGACCTGTAATCTGGACCTGTACTATTGACCTGTAAACTTGACCATCAGCTATAGTCAAGGTTTGACCTATAAGCTTTATCTTTTCATATAGACTTAGGCTTGTTCTAAAAGCCTAATCCCGTCAGCTAAACGTAAGTATGTAATCTGCATTCATTGTCATTTGCCTAACTTGAATAGGTACTGGAAGACAGAAATTGAGGGCGCCAAAAGTGGAAAGTTGGCTGGGAAGACCGTCGCCATCAAAGACAACATTGCAGTTGCTTGCGTACCCATGATGAATGGTTCTACCGTCATGGAGGGCTACGTCCCTGAGTTTGATGCTACCGTGGTAACACGTGTTTTAGATGCAGGTCAGTAAATCTGTTTTGGAATGGAGGGAAAGAGACGATTGGTGATAGAAGGGTGCAGCCATTAAAAAATAATTAAACAACTTTCTGTTTTGTTCATTCTGGACAGACCTGATATATTGGCTTTGTAACTATATAGTACTATATAAAATTAACTAGAGAATGTTGACCAATGGTAACACCATAATTGTTTGAAAAATGTAGATATTTTACCTTAAATTTATACTCCTTTAGCATGGTTCCACAAAACCGAATATAATTTTGAGATGTGGAAATGGGACTTGGAATAGTTTCTAGTAATACTTCTCCACTAATATAGATGCACTCTGTCTACACTTAAACCAAATAGGACATCCTCCATATTTAATATTTAACTCACTAAGATATCGTCCACAATTTAACCTGGTAGAACACTCTGCATACTTAACATCTGACCATTAATATACTTTATCACCCACACTTAAAATTGATATAACCCTCTCCATATTTAATACCTGACCCACTAATATATCATCCACACTTAAACATTGTAGAACACTGTTCATATTTAGTATCTGGCCCACTAACATATCATCCACATTTAAACCTTATAGAACACTCTTCATATTTAATTCCTTGCCCACTAACATATCATCCACACTTAAATCGATTAGAACACTCTCTATATTTAATATCTGACCCACTCGTATATCACCCACACTTAAACATTGTAGAACACTGTTCATATTTAGTATCTGACCCACCAACATATCGTCCACATTTAAACCTTATATAACACTCTCCATTTGTAATACCTGGCCCACTAACGTATCATCCACACTTACACATTGTTGAACACTCTCCATATTTAAGATTTGGCCCACTAACATATCATTCACACTTATACCATATAGAATGCCCTCCATATTTAATATATAGCCCACTAACATATCATTCATATTTGAACACTCTCCGCATTTAATATATAACACATTATCATGAATAGACCAATGCATCCACAATTAAACATTATAGAACACTACATAATACATGATACACTAACGTGCACTCTGTCCACACTTAAAACGCATAGAACGCCTTCCATATTTAATATCTGACCCACTAACATATCATTCATACTTGAATCTCAGAACACTCTCTATATCTAATATCTGACCATTAACATGAATGCACTCATGCATCCACACTTACACCTTATAGAACGCCCTCACATACAGTTGAATTGGTATCTCTTACAGGAGGTTGCATCGTTGGTAAGTCCACATGTGAGAGTTTCTGTCTGTCAGCTAACAGTTTTACCTCCAACAAAGGTCCGGTTCTCAACTTTCACAACCCACTGCATAGTGCTGGAGGGTCAAGTGGAGGAAGTAGTACCTTGGTGAGTTGTTAATTTAGTTTAGTTTAACCCCAGAGTTAGGAAGCCATATAATAGCTCATTTGAAAGCCTATCGGTATGATGAAAGTTGATGAACACCGGCTTATGACAAGCCTTCTCTTTTCGATGAGTGTTCAGAGAATTAAGAAGCAGGCGTGCATAAATTCACTTTTATTCCTGAAAATGATGTTTATCAACTTTAATGACACAAGTACCCAACAGTGGTGGCGGGTGATGACTTAAAGTACATGAGCCTATGTAGACATTTTAACATATTCTAAAGGTGCGGACTATCATACAAAATCAGAAAACCGAAATGTTCTAAGGTTACGATTTGTTTTGTATTCCTTTTAAGGTTTAAGGAATCTATGTGATAAGGATTGCGTGTGTGCGTGTGTCTGTATATATGTGACGGTTTGGATAGTGAACACGATAACATAACGAAACAAGTACAGCTTGACCAAACTTTAAATTTAGTATGTACGTTGGCCTTGGTACGTGCAATGGTGATGTTGTTTTTTTTTAGGGCGACCAAATGTCATATGATGTTAAAAGAGGTCAAAAACTAAAAAAAATAAACATGATAACTCCAAAAGTGCAGCTTGGGTAAACGTTATATTTAATACGTAGATTCACCTCATTAATTAAAAGAAACGTATGGGTTTGTGTGGAGGTTAAAGGTTATTTGGAGTCAACAGAGGGCAAAGTCTGAAAACCTTATAAACACGTTAACTACAAACGTTTAACTTGAGCGAACTTCATATTTCGTATATGGGATCACCTTAATGAGTACATGTACCATGTTGGTTTTGGTGGAGTGAAAGGTCACTTAATGCCAACGGAGGTCACAGTTTGAAAATCTCATAAACAGGATAACTCCAAAAGTACAGCTTGGTCAAACTTCATATTTAGTATGTAGGTTAACCTTAGTGAGTACAGGAATCCTATTGTTTCTGTGAAGGTGAAATATCATTTGCGGTTAACAGAGGTCAAAATCGGAAAGCTTTGTAGACATGATCAATCACAAATACAGCATGGTGAAACCTCATATTTGGTCCACCTTAGTGAGGACAAGAACCATATTTGTTTCGGTGGAGGTCAACGGTTATTTGTAATCAACAGAGGTAAAAGTCTGAATGATAAATCAAAAAGTTTAGCTTGGTAAAACATCATATTTAGTATGTAGTTTCACCTTATTGGGTACGAGAACCTTGTTTTAGTGGAGGCCAAAGTCCACAGAGGTCAACGTTTGAAATTATTGTAAAAATTCAGCTTGCTAAACTTCATAAATAGTATGTAGGTTCACCTTTGTGAGTAAAAGAACCCTACTGTTTTTGGAGGCGGAGAAATGTAATGTGAGGTTAACATAGGTCAAATTCCAAAACCATAGTCAATATAGCTCAATAAGTACAGCCTGCTCAAACTTTACATTCAATATTTAGGGCTCCTTCATCAGTAGAACGACCATATTGTTCTTCTTGAGGTCAAAGGTCAACAATTTGCAAAGCCTGAATCTTGTAAACAGGAGGTAGCTTATTCGTGTAGGTCCAGCTTAGTGAGTACAAATACTGATTTTGCTAGACATCGGATACGAAAGTCTTAACACGTTGTAAGCATCTTGGTCAAACTTCATATTTGGTATGTAGGTCCACATACAGTACAAAGAAGCGTGTTGATCAATTTAATCAACCATGGTGAGAGCTTGAAATAATGTTTGAAATGTTAATGTTCTTTTATCAAATATGATCTAAATGAATCATTAAGCCTTTTACAGTATAGCTTTCTGGTTAGGATGTAGATTTAGCTTGCGTAACAATTAATATGCATAATATAACCAACACTACCAACACAATGAAATGGGTAGTTGTGTACTATAAATAATTTGTGTCAAATATGACCAGTCTTTGTTTGAATTGTCATGGTTGATACATTTGAGGATGGGTCACTATGTATAATGGATTGTCATACTAGTTTATACGGTAACTATATTAGCTAACTGTGACTTTATGTTATAGAGTTGCAAGTGGAAAAGAAAGAAGGTCTATATGCGTTTGGATGCATGAACTTATTCAATGTTTACTTATGTTTGTTTGTTTTAGCATGTAATCACTACTTGTAGTTCAATGTATAATCATTTATTCGCTGGGACAATTTTCAGTTGGGTAGTGGAGTAAAATGTGTTATCGTCCACCCTGCTGTGTTGCACTGCGCAAATCCGTAGAACTTGCCATGTCCGTTTATGTTATGTTTATATCGGCGCGTGTGTGCAGTATTTAATCAGCCTTCGTAATTTACATATGGTAGAGATTCCGGTGTATACGTATTTTATCCTCATTATTCCCTTTATTTGAATAATTATTTGGGTTGTTAATTGCCCAACACTGTTTTCTGATGACCCTGAGATGTTACTTTCAGAAGTCGGTAGTTTGGAACTCCCATGTTTTCAATGGAATTTGACATGAAATTTATGATGAGCTCTGGTGTACTATGTCAATGGAGATGAATATCGCTGTATAGGGTAGGCCTATGCTAGCGATAGCTAGCATGCATAGATGTCCGTTATGATATTCCCATCGCGAGCGACTTGCAGCTTTTCGCGAACGAAACCAGTAACCCGTTAAAAGTAAAATATAATGTTAATTTAATTTTAAAGGAATAAACCTGTAATCGTAATTATTTTGTATTTAATTTACGATCGTAATCTGAAGTTGTTGTTTGTTGTTGTTTGCCCCAGCGTGGCTAGGCTTTGTGTTTTACTATTTTAGTGTGTAAAGTGCTATGCATTAGGCTATACCTACAGCTGCTGTAATAACTCGAGTCATTTACTTGAACTCGGGTCGACTAGAGTCACATTTTTAATGTCTCGGACTCGACTCGAGTCAACAACTTAATGACTCGACTTGGATTCGAGTCACTAATCTATTTGACTCGACTTGGTCTCGAGTCTTTAACCTGATTGACTCGACTTGAATCTGATTTTTACTATTTGACTCGAGTCACGATTTTAGCTCTGCGACAATTTTGTATCCATTGCTTATTGTCAGACGGGGTATTCGCTGTCAGAATCGGCGCATGCTAATTAATACTACCGTGCATAGTGCATAGCCACATGGTTACTCTCCTGTGTTGTAGCGTACGTATAGTATGTTGTTCATACCTTCATACCACCGTACTTCATTCGTCATAGTCACCGTAACCATTGTATATTTGATACAACATTAAATAACACAGCTATAGACTCCACGCCGCTTGCACACTTCATCGCAGTGTTTCCAATTTCAATGTAATTACTCGAAATTCTGGAAATGTTGATAAATTTGATAAATTTTGGGAAATGAAATAAAATTCTGGAAATCTTGTGACCATGTAAAAGAAATGTTGGGTTATAGCATAAACATATTTGTGTTCATGCACATGATAAACCGATACATTAATGTTATAATAGGGTAGAACCGTTACCCTTTCGTTCGAATAATTAGGGAATACCTACAGTATCAACAGGAAGTGCACGATTAAATTAACAGTCAGCTATAAAACAGTTTGTTGGGGGTTTGTACCAACGTCCTTAACAATATTTTGAAAAATGGAAATCAGATTTCATGAAATTTCAGGGCGGGATTCATGAAATTAGTTTTGGAAATGTGGAAACAACGAAACTACTCTATCGTCCATGACGTGAACGGATCCGTTAACTGCCATGTCCTTAGTACCGTCGGTTTTGGCTAAAACCGATGGTACATCTATCTAAGCTCAATTATCTTTACAAACAACGAGCGAGGCTCAGACCGGAAACCACAAACCTTTCGGGCCCCAATTAGTTCTGCTTGCATTTACTACAATACTGTCCTGATAATGATACTCCCCACACAAGACGGAACTACTTCATATATGTTTGTTTAATTCTACCAGAGGTGTGATCCATCGTGCATGAGTAATTACAAGGTTTGACTGTGCCCCTAGAATATGTTTGTTTAGAGATTTTTGTTGTAGCCAACCTGTTCACCAAATGCGTCCACATTAATCAGGCCGCAATTCACATGCGATTGAATATGGCAGCACCCGGATCGATTCCCAGCGCATTCACAAATGATAATAATCACAATCACTCTGCAAAATGTATACATCGTCCTTCTTACAAGGCACATATATCAGACAACCTTTGCTAGAAAAAGACAAATTCATATTTCACACGACATATGAAGATTCGCAAAGCTATGTAACTTGATATCAGTGGTAGCCTACTACTACGGTGTAACGTTATGGGCATGAGACTAGCTGTTATGATAAAAACAATTCCCAATTCGGCGTCCCCTACTAATCTATTTTTGGAATAGTGTGGAATGTTCTAAGGCTCGATGTTGATGTCTAGATTTTTAGAAACGGTACGATGTTGCTGGAACCGACTAGCAAGTGGATTTTATATATAAAAGGCTATGGATTCTTAGGGAGGGAAACGGCTTGAATTTCAATTTCAAAAAGAGAAGGAAGAAAGAGAATTTCAAATTCAAACAAGAAATAGAAGTCCATCTAAGACAATTTGAAATAGAGAAATTAAATCGAAAGAGGAGCACGATCGTCATCATTAAGAATAGTCGACGTTACTAAATACGTAAATATGGTACCACGGTTTCAGGAGATGGAAGTTGATAAATACTTCGTTCACTTTGAAAAATTCGCCAGATCTTTACAGTGGCAAGAAGATCAATATGTCCTGCTTCTGTAGAGTGTATTGACTGGTAAGGCCCAATAAGCCTTATGTTGCATTATCAGTCGAACAAAGTTCTGACTATAGTCACCATGGATACCATCCTCATATGAGTTATTACCTGAAGCATACAGACAAAAGTTCAGGCATTGTAGGAAACAATATATGCAAACCTACATGGAATTTGAAATAAACATTTTTGATAGGTGGTGTACTTCAAAGAGTGTTGACGAGGAATTTAAGAAATTAAGGGAATTATGTGTATCTCCAGAAAATAAAACACTTTTAGATGAGTAAAATACCTCAAAACTTGAAAATGCTGCTATATTAGCAGATGACTACTATTTAACCCATAATAATGTATTTAATAAGCAAAAACCTAAGACCGGAACATTCACTCCAAAATGTTATAATAAGACAGGCAGACAGAATGATAAGGCCATGAAAAGTGGAAATATCACAAACCCTAAATATGGGCAAAATAGGTACGAAACTTCAAGCCTGAAATGTGGCTACTATAAGAAAATGGGTCATATTGTGAGTGATTGTTGGAAACAGAAATGGAAAACAGAAGCCCATTCATAGTGTCCTAAAACGTAAGCTCACGTGTGTGAACAGCCAAACAGAAATGTTTCTGACAAAATGTCAGAACCCAAATGAGCAAAGTACTGAACAAGTGGAGGATGAATTTGGGTCCTTTATTTCAAAGGGTTATGTGTCACTACTCAGTGACAATGGTACACGATAATCCGTTACAATTTTAAGGGACACTGCAGCAAGTTACTCAGTTATTTTGGAGAGTGTGTTATCATTCTCCAAAGGAAGCTATTTAGGTTCCGAAATTTCGCTAGCGGATATAGAGTGTAATTCATTTGATGTTCCCCTTCATGAGGGCGTTACATTGTTATTAGGCAATGACCTGGGTGTAGGGAAAGTATTCCCATGCCCATGGTTAAGTGGGCATGGGAATACTGTGTGGCCTAGTGGTTAGAGCGCCCGCCATGCAGCCGGGAGGTTCGTGGTTCGATTCCTGGCCGAGTCATTGCCAAGACTTTAAAAAGTGACCTACTCATGTAATGCTGGGTGCTCAGCGTTAA
>WXZC020000085.1:0-17052 GCA_011317855.2 Paelopatides confundens
TACTCTCAATTATGCGAAAAAGTTTGGTATCGTCTGCAAAAATTCTTACAAAACTGTTGACATGGTCTGGCAAATCGTTAATAAATATCAAAAACAAAACTGGACCAAGAACACTACCTTGTGGTACACCACTCACTACGTCACTATCACTAGAACAGACACCATTGTACGTAACTTTCTGTTTCCTTTTATCTAGAAAATCCATTGTCCAATCAATTAATCCCTTGATACCATACCCTGTATTTGTGCTCACTTCGTCTGCCACTGCCTTACACGAAACTTTCCCGTCCCAAAGTGTTCGCATTATGGCGCGTGATTGCGGGATTCCCGCAATTGTCTCAGAAATCCCGTAAAAATATTTTCCATATTTTCCAAAATAATATCCCGCAAATATTCCCGATCCATGTATGCTTTGTACCATGCAATACTTGAAAAACTATAATTGAAGTATACAAAGTCCCCCGTAAATTTGACAAATCCCTATATAAATTTTACCCCTCCCCCTCCCCAACCCAAAAACAATTATTTGAGAAGGGGAATTTTAATAGCGCGAACAGCCTGTCACAATTTATTGTCATGTTCCATCTGTTCCCTATGAACTTTATTAAGTCTTATCATCTTGCGCAAAAGTGGCGCAATTTGCTGGTTATTATAGCCTACTGACTAAATGTCAATAACAACTTCTGGCCAGACTCCTATATGCAAATTAAAGTTGTTCATGTATATATATATATGTCATATGTGGAATGAATGTTCGTTTTAAAAAGTAACATACTTTCCTCAGGTTTTGTACATGTTAATTAATTCAACAAAAGGACAAATATGTTGTTGTCCAGAGTATTTCCGCGACGGGTGCAACCATAACTCTCTTTTGTAAGCAGTATATTGTTATAACTTTCTTTTCATCCCTTTCAGGCAATTGATCGAGTTTCCATTGATAATACTCGACTTCGTGAACTATTTGTTCATTTGGGCCTAAATAATAACAATTAAATAAATAATACATTATAATTGATAAAGCCATATGCAGTCCATATACAAAGATATACCGATATGTCACGATAATATTATACTCAATAATATGCTAATAAGAAGAGGTATGAGTTTATTTTCGTTTAAAAATGGTAATAGTGGGTTGATATTTGATGTCGTATGGGGAGCGAGTTTCAAACAATACGTGCAACATCAGAGAAAAACATACTACGTGAAGAATCTACATGGCAGTTTAACATATAGTGGCCTGCTAGACGAAGGTCGACTAATTACATTTCTTAGAATGTGCTTATTAATACACTGTTGACATAAAAAGCTCACATAATAGTTGTCTCATTTGATCAAGTATGGTTATGCAGTAAAGACACTTGGTGTGTATCTTTAAACTATCAACAAATACTGAACCAAAACCAATAAGTACATTCAGGAAGATATGAGAAGTTGATAGCCTTTAATCAAGTACATGTGATAGCTTTCAAATTGTAAAGGTAGTACGTAAGGTAAGACTAGTGATATTCGACAATTTAAATGTACATGCATGTAAAAGCTAGAAACGTTGCATATTTTACTAAACTTTCCATTAGTATATTAGCTGATTTATCCTTTTGTTTCAAGAAAAGAGAAAAATAGGATGTGATAGTCTCAGAAAAGTGTAATTTACTTGAAAGTCAAGACGGGTTCCATATTGTAGTTTTTGGCATAGTCTGCCATATTCGGTCCACACGGATGTAGTATTCGACATTGATATATTAACTCTGAAATCACTGTTGTTTAAGACAACATGTTTCTGATAACACACAATATTGTATTTATTAAGAAATATACGTATTCTTAGAAAAAAACACTATGATCATAAAATAAATAAACTTGCAAAAATTCGTCATACTGCATAATGCGTAGTTCGACAGTTTGGTGTCGAAATTGTTCATTATAGGGAAATGTTTAATGATATAATATATAATATCACAATGCAACGAGCAAAATTAGCTAAACCGATCTACAGACCCTTAGTTTTACACCATGTATTAATATTCGTCCATTTGTCAAACTTTCAAAATTCGACCGTTTACTTGATATAAATATAGCATTTCTGACTATTGTCTGGTGTTTGTATTCTAAATTATCAATCAAACTTGTTAGCGTTTTCCAAATATTTCAAAACTATGCCATGCCAATATCTTAGAGATGTGAAATGTTTGAAATTAAAGAATGAATTAAGCACTCATTCGACATATCAGAACATTGCATAACTCGACATTTAATTTAGTTTTGGATTCGACATAGGAAGTAATGTTTAATTCGACATATAAACAGAACATCAGAACATAAAACATAATTTTTCATTTTTCCAAAGGAGTAAACTTGTCTCATAAACATTTGATTTCAAATCAACATTTTTATCACATATACAAAACGTCTCTGGTTGTTTTATAACACGAAATACATTATCACATTTTCAGTCATATATTTGTTACCATATGCATCCCCCTTAATTAAACTTATTTCTTCATTTTCGTCAATATATAGTTTCCTCATCATTGTAAATATAACACTGATTGAGGGAATGTTTAAGTACTCATTGAAGGACATACAACTTTCAAATAGCCAAAGATGGCGATCATTTAAATGCCAGACGTGTTATTGTTTTCCGATTAGCCTCAGACATTGCAGTATATTTAAAAGAGTACAAACTTTGCTGATTTTCTATGTGGCGTTTTAGTAAGAGAATGATGTCAAGTCTTTCTTTTTAAAAAGATGAATAATAGCTTAAATATTAGTTTTGCTATGTGTTGTCTCGTGTACATTGTGTCTTCTAACATACGCACACATAATTGTTTTCACAGGATTATCGTTATATTTACTCGTTTATATATGATGTTGATATCAAATCATAATACATAAAATGTTGCTTAACTATACCCTATTCTTATACATATACATCAATTTGTTGATAACATTACCGGAACATTTTCACACTAACAATGTATTAAAACAAATTGAATCAAATATTGGACGGAAACTGAAATAGAGCAAGAGCACACGTTAGGACGTCTCACATTGCTATGTCTTGATATGGAAACATTTTGTCACACGCTATAACGTCAACCCATTTGTTGATAAATTAAGACCATCTGATATAATTAGTGTTAGCACTAACGTTATATCTTCAACTAAAATTTAGCATACCGATCATATTCAAAACGTGTTATTGCTATCTTCTGATATGAAACTATTTCCTCCCTTAGATCATTGCTATCGATCTCAAATTTTGAACTAGCTAAGATTGTCAATAAATGTCAAAAGTAGATTCCTCATGGGCTAACCTACTATATTTATTTTCCATCTACATTGCAATATTAAATTACTGCCGATAATTTTATCATGGAGCAAAACAGCGCAACGAGTGAAAAAAAGTAAATTGTTAAAAGTGGTCTTTGTTTTCATTGGAGACCATTTCTGGTCGTTTGTAATATGTACTGAGGCAATATTGTTACAATTTAAAATTATAAGGCATGTTTCATCATTTATATTTTTATATCTTCTATTGTAATACTAAATAATATATTCTGTTTTTCTTAGAAGGAAAGGTAATCGTACCACGAACGATGGATCGCATATTGCAATGGACAGCATGCAAAGAGATGGGTCGATTTCACACCACTCGCGTAACTATATATTTCAAATTTGAAATTTATATACATTTTGCCTATCTTGTTAAATCAGATAGGCAAAAAAGATAAAACAACGATAAACCATGTATTTCAACGTAGTTTTTATGTTCGTTTATATTCTTCATTAAAACAATCTCAAATATTAAGAAGAGGAAAATTTGACAGATGTGCTTCAAATATAAATACAAAATATTAGTGTATTAGTTGGTTAATTGCAAAACTAATTTGAATATGTACTGAATATGTATTTGATACTTATTGAATATTTATTGAATATCATTGAATAATTTTCAAATTTTATTGAATATTTATGGAATATTATTGAATATTTATTGTATAATTTCTGTTTCAAATATTAATTTAATATTCGGTTATTTATTGTACATTTATTGAACATTGGAATAAATATTCACTATGACACTCACTCTTGAAGAAACACTGGATAGTTTCAATATATATATAAATAATATAATAATAATAATAATAATAATTGTTATGTGCTCCTAAAGGCTTGTGAGTATATTTTATCTCTACTTCAGATAATGAATGTCCAACATACAGAGAACGGTCGTCTCTCTCCGAGAACATTGTCATTCGAGAAGTCAGTGAAGGAGTATATGCTACAAAACGATCGACTACATGTGCCATGTCTGATGTCATGGGAGAAACATATATGCCACTTCGAAAATACTTCCTCGGTAAGTTTCTTCGCACAGTTATGTCCATTCACAGGATGATGGAGCGTGCACGAACATGTCCACATGTAAAGAGAATGGTATTATGCATCTACCTGTCTACGCTATCGTACCAATTTTAACAAGTAATTAAAAACAAACTTCAACAAATAATGTACTACTACCCTGAAAGCATTTTCTTTCACCGGTATATTTTAAGTTAATCCTCCTGTGAACAATTTGGAGGTAGAGCACCTCAATGAAAGTAATTTTAGCAATTTAAAGACGCTGTTGTTTGGAGGAAATATATTGATTAGGCTAGTTTTACAATACTGCCCTCCCATTCCATGCCCATAACTATAATTTAAATGACATTCTGAAAATGACACTCTCTTTGTCATTCAGAATCCGAAACAGTGAAACGTAAAATCATACTGAAATTCATTTTCTCAGTTTCATATTTTATTTCTCATTCTCATCACCGACACACTAAGGTATATATTGTTATAGCTTCATGCTCTCAATTTCAATTTAGTTATTCATTACTTAGACATATTTCATACCTGACCATATGTGATAAATATTCAAGCTAGTCCCATTGTTATTCCTCTTCTACAATTGGACAGATGTTTCTTAAATTAACCACATTGCATTTCACTTGTAAATTATAGGTTCTAACTCAGAGAGAATCAGCATTCCAACTACAGTTCCTATTCTACAATTGGGTATCAGACCAGCGAGAGGGCCTTCTAGCTGCAACTTCACTTACCAAACTTCATTTTACATTCCAACGCAATACCAGGAGGCTCCGCCTACTCCAGATGACGTAAGCAAGTTTCGCTTTTTTAGCTGCAGATTTTAAAGTCTCACATTATACTAGTCCCAAAAGTGCAATAAACATAGATGTTTATTTGGGCTTAATATAATTCAATAAGCTCTCGTTGTTAGCAGTAGCATGTCTCTATTTCTTGCAATAACATTACATTTTAGAACATTTGAAGTCAAGAAATATCTGCTTAATTTTACCAGGCTAGTACAGAAAAGAACAACATGTGCTTCGATTGCCATTATAACGGCTGTGTTTAGTATATTTGTTGCGTACCATATATATCCAAATATGTTACCTTCATGTAACCGATGAATTGGATTTAAATATATTCTATATATAAACCCCTAATTCGGAGTTAAACGTTGGCTTTGCGAAATGTTACTAACTTCGTTTGGTTCATATCAAAGATGTCGTTCATCTTTCAAAAAGCCCATATACAGTATTGTCTAAGAACCGATCCGGCCTATATACACAGTTAAAGCCCAAACAAGGGCGGATCCAAAAATGTGGGGAAAAGTTGGGAAAAACACAATATGTGTCCGTTTTTAAAACGTGTCCCGGGGGAAGGGCTGAAGAGGAGGGGTATCAGAATTTTGAGGTCACCTCCATACAAAAAGGTACCATATAATATACGCATGTGATGTGTTCTATTATTTGTGCAGTGTATCGTATGAGCATTTTCCCCATGTGGGTGGAGTAATGATAATTCAATTGAAATTTGGATAGGGTTGAAATGCAAGAGGCTCGTACTGGATATTAGCGCAAATGTTCGTAGATGTCCGTCCTGGGGGGGGGGGGGTTGCCTCACTCATTTTTTACTACTTTATCACCATTATCGATTTTTTTATATAAGATGAATCGATTAGACATATATATAATTATAATAAAAAACCGGACATTTTTCGCGCGCCCAGTCTTTATTTTTGGCGTTTTTCTCGGTTTTGTGATCTGCATTAAAATTGTCACACCATGTGCATTTTTTGAATTATTCGTTTTAATTGTATTTCATACTTTTGTATGTTATACATAGCACTATTTTCCTGATAGATGAATTTCATTTTGTTTCTTAAGGGGAGGGGTTTTTCATCTCAAAGTTTCGACCCTCGTGGCACCTACGGAAACCAAATCCCGCCTGTGCGATGGTGTGCAAGAAACATAAGTACAATATTGTTAGCCAATTCCACCCCTGGATTTAGAACAACAATTCTGGATATATCCACGGAATGGACGGAGTATGAATTATTTTCACGCGCTCAGTCTATTCCGCTCCCTCTAGTCTCGCGTAAGAGAGGATATGTGCAGCAACATCGGCGAGGATTGACCTAGATATTTTTAACAGTATAACAATGTGCACATTATGGGGGTGTGCCAAATCCAAACTCCCCCCTCCCCCACCATGGTGACGTTCCTGTATGTGATATAACTTAGTATGAAACGCTATATGTATAAGGGAGGAACATATTATGAGCAGGCGAAACACTTTCAGACTTCGCGCATTTCCACTTATGGACCCCCACTAATGTTCAAACGAAATCATCGCCATTGCCTCTAACCATGGCGATGTTTTATTGAGACGGAACAGTGGCGAACCTACGGGAAGGGGGAATGGTGAAAGCCCATCTTTGAATCCCCCTCATGGAATTCTCCAAAACGCAAATGGGGTAAACATGTATCATATCGTATGGATTCTCTACAGATTAAATTAAATTTATGTTATGCATCAAACATGGCATAAGTTTGCATGTATAGAGAGAGACCTATCAATTTCATTTTTTTTTCAAAGGGAAGGAGAGGGAGATCCCTCGACGCCTCAACCAGGACATGGTTTTGTGGGAAATTTGGCCACCACAAAATTCCCCAAACATTATACTCACCACATAAAGCGCCCCAAAAACACCCTATCTGCCCCTTGGCCGAAACCACTAGCTCCGCCACTGATCACAAGTCCCTGGTGGACATCTATTATTTATGTTATTATTAAGGTTAGGGTTAGAGTGGAGAGTACAATAGATTTACAATGGAGTCCCCAGTATGAACGTGGAACCAACTTAAATGTGTGTATGTTTGTGTTTGTATGAATGTATGTATGTGCACGTGACACACACTTGTAAACATCTCCTGCCGGGAAGGGAAACATGAATAAATATCTTATTTGGAATGTTGATGCCCTGTGTGAGTAAAGAAAAGTATATTGTTTTGGTAGAGGTCAAAGGTCATTTGAGGTCACCAGATGCCAAATTGTGAAAATCTTGTAAGCACGACGGTTAAGAAGAGGCAAGCTTTCATACTTTCCATGAGCACGGTAAGCCTGGTGTTTTTAGTGAGGTCAAAGTTCATTTAAGGTAATCGGAGGTCAAATAATGAAAACCTTATAAACACGATATCTCAAGAAGAAAAAGCTGGACAAGTTTCATACTAAATATGTTGACAAGCCCATATTAGGTAGAATAATTATGTTGTTTTTGGTGGAGGTCAAATGTCAATTGAAAGTCAACAGTGAAATCCTGAAAACTTTGTAAACCGAGTATCTTAGGAAGGGAAACTTTAACAGATTGTTTTACTTTGCATGTGTATGTACCATATTGAGTACAATAATTAATCATGTTGTTTTTTGGTGGAGGTCAAAGGTCATTTGAGGTCACCAGATGTGAAAATGTGTAAAACTTGTAAACACAGTATTTCAAGAAGGGAATTTGGACAGATCACATACATGACAAGTGAATGCCCCAAATCAAGTAAAGAAATATATATATATTTGTTTTGCGTTATAAGTATCAGAGTGGGGCCAGTTGACGTCTAGGTCATACATACTGATGTATACACAGAAAATGTTAGATTCTTAAAAGAATTGGCATATTACATCATCGAACTCGCAATTTTGTATTTCTGGTTCCTATTTGCAAAATGGTGCCATATAACATGCAAAATTATTGCCAAACATTTTTTAAATCTGCCAAATTCCACGTGGGACAACCCCCCCCCCCCCCACCCTCTTCTCCTACATGTGGACGCCAATGCATATATGAGGAGTATTACGGAGAGAAGCCATCAAAATTAGGTTATATGTGGACTATAAGGTCACCTATAGATAAAATGGTGACATATGTGGAATAATTATTTTAGAAAAAGGTTGTGGGTTCCCAAATAATCCCACATATAGTAAGGATTGTATGTTGTAAGTTATATCCAAATCCCCACCGAAAAATAGTATTAATTCTTTATGTTTACAAATATAGGCTGTATATAAGGATTTAATTTGCTAGTGTACGCCTTGAACAAGTTTATATTAAGTATATTGATAACCATTACAAGCTTTTGTTTTTTCCCAATCAAGGAAACCATTTTCATCTCTTCGGCAGAAGAAGTGGTCTATTATGTTTTGACTTTCGAGGAAAGCCCGACACCAAACATTGCTTTTGCTAAATATTATGAACTGGTCACCTTCCTACGTGAGAGTGACCTTTGTTTCATCTCTGGACAATTCCAATTGACCTGTAAGTAAAGACAATATACAAATATGCCCACCCCCCGGTAATCTTGTTTATGACTAAAGTATAACCAAACCTTCTACAGATTCAATTGTCTAAGATGTCTTAATTTGCGGCATGTGGGTAAAATGTATAGTATGGTCGAATATAATATATATAGTTAACCCCATAGGCAGTCATACAGTCGTTCATTTGAAACCCCATTCGTGTAACCCCATTCGTGTAATAATCATGGATGAATACCGGCTCATGTCAAGTGTTACGGAATGGGTAATTAGACAACTAATGCAAATATTTTGTATTGTACCAGTTACTCGGAATAATGAAAGTAGAGCCTCGATTTGAATATGTTGTCGCAAAATTTATGTTCAATCCTCCTCTTTTACGTTTACGAATGCATACATTTAGTTTAGACTTAGATTAACAGATACCTTACTAAGTAGTCTTAGTAGTAGTTCAGTTCCCCTCAGTCAGTGACACTTCTGTAGATATTCTCTTTAATTTCAATCTTGGCTTCTCGACTGTAGTCTGTAGATTTCGCGAATGATGGGATATTCTGTTAAATGACGAACGCTGAGATTCAGCACGGCAATGGTGATAATAATAACTTCTTTATTCACGTAGCAAGCCATATATATCATAGGCTTTAACACAGTTCTGTTCGGTTTTCCACACACACTCGTTAGTATAGGCTTCTCTTCGGTACACTACATGAGAAAACGATCCACAATATTCAGTTTACATATGTAAATCACAGATGAAATAATAGTTTGTCAGTTTGTGTTCTCGTATTTATATTAAACCAAAGGTTGTTTGTGTTAGAATTAAAAAAGAATTGATAATACAACAGTTTAAATAACAATAATATCGGATCATATATATATGTCATGATCAATTTTATCTTTAAGCATTCCGTACACTTTATACTCACTTTAAAGACGATACGTATACTGCCAATGAGCATATACACGCAGTATTTTATTTTTAATATAATCTTTTAATTAGCGTCATTTATACTACTACTCTATTAACTTAAAGACAATGTATTTTTCATCGTAGTCTATGACGCACCATGGGGTTCTCTTCCGCATCGTTATGAAGTATGGATTCCATTAGATGACGCGTGTGGGAATGACGTCCCAGATTATTTGTTTCCTCTCACAGAAGATGGAAATATGATCTTACCGTAAGTAACTAGTAGAGACAAGTCTATATGATATAAGATAACGAAATGAATGATCATACTGTAGCAGTAATGGGTCCAGGGCACAGGAGAGAGATGATGCGGGGGGGGGGGAACATATAAAATGATCGTTGAAATCACCTTTCCTGACTTTCAATACGATCTCGACATTTTTTTATTTTTTTAGTAGCTTAAATATTCAGTAGTAGCACTACAGCGGGGGTGGGGGTTAGACAATTAACAATAACCTTATTTTATTTTTCAGTACAGCTATGATTTCGCCAAAGACTATAATACAATGATATTGTTTCACTCCAGACATGAATACGTTTTGTTTAAAGGGGTTGGTTTCAATTTGTTAATCAAATATATAAATAAATATATTCCACGTCTCACCAGATTCAATGACACTATTTTAAATAGTTGGTTGCCTTTTCATTAGCATGAAGTTCAATCAAATAGTCATTGCAATATTCTGTACAAACGCCACACAGTTTTTTTCGTCTAAATAGATGAAATTAGCTTGTAATTAGCTTCAAGAGTTAATGACAATACCAGCTTCCGCCCTGATCCTTATATGCAAAGTAGAATATAGGTACATATGATGTGAAATTTCGGTTGGAAATAATTGGACTTTCTAAGGATTTGGAACAAATTTTGTGACAATAAAAAAAAAAATATATATATATAGTTTATTTTCAAGTATATTTGGTGGGGAGATATATATTACATTACAGGTATAAGCAACTGCATTAAGTTGGAGAGAGAGAGAAAGATAGTAAACAATTTGACCAAAAATTGTGTTTCTTTATTAAAAAAGTGCTTACAGCTTATTCACCATTCAGTCTAATTAACACATCTATGCTACTCTATAAATATTACATAGATTGAAAATTTCAATCTTACGTTGGAATGAAACTTGAGTCAATTTTTCTTACGTCATAACAAAATAAAACTCTCTATGAAGTGTCTTGAATTGACAGTGTGAACCAATTCATAGTCACAAGTGCGCATGCGCTCAACCTGCTTAACTACCATGGCGGGAATAAACAGGACATTTGCATATATCTTAAGTGTTATGAAGTTGACAAGACTCTTCTCAATCATCAAAACAATGGGACGATTTAGTTTATTTATGATTTGTGTCATTGTCTAAAGTAACTGTGTGGGTTATAAATTGTGTGACGTAAGAAGTCATCAGGATGAACATACATTTACTATTGGCTTTTGGCAGACTGTCGTGTACAGTATTATTGTTTTCCCATCATACCGATGACGTCATATGATTAACATTATAATTATATTAGTTGTTGTAACTATGAAGTGGCTTATTCAACTATCTCACTTTTTTTTGTCTTTGAAAAATAGAAAAAATAAACATGATTCGGGAAACTATTTTTATTTTTTTAGCCTATAAGTGAAAACTTGGTTTGTGATGCCGTGGTTTGTGAACACGATGAGGCAACAACTACAATTTGGATTTATATCACCGCAATTTTAAATTTGGTGTCCTTTGTTGAAATCTCTGCTGATATTGTATTTTGGTAGAGGTCAAAGGTCATATGAGGTCAAGATTAGTCCAAATTGAAAACACTTTTAAACAAGGTAACTGAACCATTTAAGTAAAGCTTGGATGTATCTCATTTTTGGTATGTAATGTCCTCAAATTTCCATGTAGCAAATATTGTTAGTTTTTCATACCTGAATGATTAGGCTATCAAGGGATGTTTCATCCTTGTTTGACAATTGTTTTATATGGCAAACTATCAGAGCTACTACTACCCAGTGTACATTATCGAAGTGAATATATCAACATGGTATTACTTTGAAATGATGCATTGGGCACACTGTTTCTTCAATGATCAATAATAAATATAATTAACTCACATTTTTTATTGTTGCATTTATCAATGAAGAGACCGTGGAAAGTATTTTAACTTGCAAGGAATAAAAAAAAAACCACTTGCTTTCTGGTGGATTTAATTGTTTTACCAATTTAGAAGACTGGAGCACCCCGTGGATAGCTCCTTGGATCGTTGTAGAGAGAACATAACACGACATTTTTGGTATCTCCGCTTTTAATTGAATGGACTCATTCAATCTAAGAAACAAAACAAAGATAAACTACCAATAGAAATCGACTTAATATACCAAGTGACATGTCCCTTCATCAAAACTCATCTCACGTAGCCAGATTAATGAAATTATGCTAATTAATCACACAATCTATTATGATCTCACATAAATACACTAGCTGTAATGAATGACGTCATATGGCATAAAATACAGGACAGCAGTAAATTAAACTCTTCATCGTACATCTATGCTGAACCCAACCTCAATAATGAATGAACAGCCGCGAGAGACATGGACGAATACTTAGCCTATGCTGTAAATTAAACACTTCATCGTACATCTATGCTGAACCCAACCTCAATAATGAATGAACAGCCGCGAGACATGGACTAACACTTAGCCTATGCTGTAAAGTAAACACTTCATCGTACATCTATGCTGAACCCAACCTCAATAATGAATGAACAGCCGCGAGAGACATGGACGAATACTTAGCATATGCTGTAAAGTAAACACTTCATCGTACATCTATGCTGAACCCAACCTCAATAATGAATGAACAGTCGCGAGACATGGACTAACAATTAGCCTATATGCTCTAAAGTAAATACTACAACATGCAAAGCCTAGCGATATACATCAACACAATGCGTAATATAACGTGTTTACAACATAAGCAAACTTTTACGAAAGTGGATAATTAGATTACTTCCTTGGCAGGATACCTAAACCAATTTATTTATAAACATATTCATCAGTAATTATTCATGTTAGCATTATTTAGTAGACTATGTAAGAAGTATTAGGCCTACTTACATCAACTTAAGTTCCTTAGTTGTTGTATTCCTTGCCGAATGCTAAATTAATATATGCGGTCATGGTGGTGTGTGTAAAATGTGTGTTGCGTACGTGTGCGTTTGCATTGCACATTGTGTCAAGAATCACAAAGTCCTCAAAATGAATATATTGTTGATGTTATTGTTAAGGTTAGAGTAAAGTGGATTAGAACAAAAGAAATAACAATGGAGTCATCAAAACATGTGTAAAACAAACATGTGTGCGTACGTATGTGTGTATATATGTATGTATGTATGTATGTATGTATGTATGTATATATGTATGTATGTGACGCCTTGGTTTTTAAACACCCCGATATCTCAAAAAGTACAACTTGACCAAACTTCATACTTGTTATGTAGTTTGACCGTGGTAATTACAAGAATTTTGTGGCGATTAAAGGTCATATGAGGTGAACAGAGGTCAAAATCTAAAAAAATAGTAAAGTTTAGCTTGGGCAAACTTCATATTTAGTAGGCTATGTATGTTGACTTTAGTGAGTACAATAACTCTATTGTTTTGTGACGGTGTAATGTCATTTGAGGTTAACAGAGGTTAAAGTCTGGAAATTTTGTAAACACGATAACTCCAAACTTTTAACTTGGGCAAACTTCATATTTATTATATTTGTTGCATTTAGTGAGTACAGGAATCCTTTTGGTTTTTGTCGAGGTCAAATGTCATTTGAGGTCAACATAGGTCAAAGTCTGAAAACCTTGTAAATACAATGACTGCAAAATGTTCACCTTAATGAGAACAAGAACCCCATTGTTTTTTTTTGTGGTGGTTAATGGTAATTTGAGGTCAAAGTCTGAACACTTTATTAACATGATAAGAAAACAACAGCTTGATATAACTTCATATTTGGTATGTATATTCACCTTAGTGAGTATAAGGATCTTTTTTTTTTGGCGGAGGTCAATTTGAGGTGAACAGGTCAAAGTATGAACACGTTGTAAACACGATAACCCGAAAAGTACAGCTTTTTCAGACTTCATACTTGGTATGTATGTTAACATTAGTCAGTACAGTAGCCCTGTTGTTTTGGTGAAGGTCAAGGTCAGTTGTGGTCAACATATGTAAAAATCTTAAACATTTGTAAACACATAGTTGGTATGTTTGTCTATATGTTGATCTATTTAATAACAAAAAGTGGTGAAAGATTTAAATTTGTCCAAGGTTAATGTAATATTCAAGGAATTGGCAAGGAATCACTAAGCCTGCTGGCTTTCTGGATTATAGTGCATTATGTGCTACTTTGTTTTCCATGAATTAGATGGGGTGAATTCAACCGCTGGGGGCGCTTTTCAAAGGGGGCTGATAACCCCCCCCCCCCCTGCCTGATATTTTGAAAGTGTTTACTTTTTCTTAAAATTATGTAGGCCTACTGTGTGCTACTTTTTTTGACAAATCTTGGTCCATGGATTAGATGGGATAAATTCAACCGGTTAGAGGATTTTTTTTCAGGAGAGGGGCTGGAATCTACACCAAGCCGCCGCGGAGCAGCTGACAAACTTTTTTTTTGTGAATAAGTTAGATGGCCTAAGTAAATTTAAGGGGTCAAACCATCTGGGTGAAATGGAGTGAAATATTCTGTCATATAGCTCCCATTACTCTATTTCATTCTTTTGTTTTGGTCTAATGTTCTTTATTTTTCTCATTTCCAGGGTAATGAACGATGACCCGAATCCAGTTGCTTACACATATGACAAGAGAACTCGTCATGGTCATCCGAAATAGGCTGACGGAAAATAGTCATCAGAATTAGAATGAAGTAGTAATCAGACAATTAACTTGAATTAGTGTCATGATAGTGTAGCCTATACTGCACTTCCGGTTTCATACCATTTTGCTTTATATTTTTCAATTCCTCCGTGATTCCGTTTGGGATGCGGTATACAGAATGTTATTTCGTATTAAATTCGACATAAGTTCGAGTTAACCGAATATTGTAGAAAACTTATAATGGAGCAGTTACCAGTCAGTGGATGATCGAATGAAAAATATTTACTTACATACGATCATTATTTTCTATATTTTAGAAGTTGAAATAACAAACAATTCAGTTCTTAATTTGAGGGAAACCGTAAAAAAAAAACTTGTGAACTTTTAGTCCTATAGAGCACAGTGTTTGGTAACAAGCAATATAAAATAAAGCTTGTAATAACGTTTGACCTACATGGTGCAGTGTTAATTTTGTTAGTGTGAACTGTCCCGCTCCCACTCCACCACTATCATGGCGGGCCATCGTTATCAAATCACGGGGAATCGGCATATTTGCCCAGTTAAAATCGACTTACACCAGTTTAAAATCTAGATATGTCAATTTATATCGACTTAATTTAAATTCGACTTATACCAATTTAAATCGACATATACCGATTTGCCTCATTAACATATTTGATATCTCGATTTCGAGGATGATTGGCAGTGTGTATCTTGGTGATCCGAGCCGCCGACGGATATAAAGCACATTGCGAAGTTTGCATGTCACATGGACGCACTGCATATTCAACATAACTGTATATGGAATTAGGGTGCTGTACGGATTTACCATATCCCGTTTGGGAGCCCATGTGTTCCTATATTCACACATATGTTATAGCCTAGTCCGTGAACATCCTTGTAATAATATGTAGTACGTTAATATACCATAATGCAAAAGAAAAGTTGAGTTATAACATTAACGTTAATACACATGTCTGAAACCTCTTCAGCAGTTCAGTGATTATAGGTTAGGCTATGCCTAAGTTAAATTACTGTTTCAATACCTCAGCCCTTCAACACCGCCCTTCTTTACAAGTATTTTGTCTGACTTTAACGAACGTTATCTTCATGTATATAGCTAAATTGATAATTTCTTGAATTATACCCGAATACATGCATGCAACTGGGGTTTTGATGGGTGTATTACGGTACTAATGGGCGTTTTACATCATTGTATCGAGCGCCGGATTACTGTGAAACTTTGAGATGGATTTAAGTAAATATATGCAATGAATCATATTTTATATTTCGTCATCAATATATATGATGTGTGATTATCTGCCCACTATCACTATACTCTCTTTAAGTTATTCATTGTCAGCTCCTGATATGTATTGTGAGACAGTTAGCCGGAGTATACTCATAATATAGTGTATACAATATACTACGTCATCTATAGGTACCGTTGGCCAGCTTGTAGGACAACCTAGATGATACAATGCATACATTTGTGTACACTACATGTGCGCACTAGTACAGTGCTAGTGGACATATTGTATAACAGACTATTACTATAAGCTGGGCATTATTATCACCAGGGTGTGAGGATCTAATACGCCATTTTCTTATATCAAGGTATCGTTGTTTGATTTCGGGTTCTGCGGAGTTACAGTACTCTGAAATCACCGTCATTGTAACATATACCTAATACACGAGCGTACTAAATTACTGCTACTTTGTGTGTGCGGTGTCCACCAAGTTTGGCCCACGTGGGTGGTAACTATAGGCGTACGTCAGTAATGCATAAAATATATACCTGTGCTTCTGAACCGGGGTTCATATGGACCCCCAGTGGGAATTGGAAAATATTGGGGAAATTAAACAGAAAGGGGGAATGTGGGGGGGGTGGCTCAAGAATGGGGAAATGTCTCAAGAATGGTTAGTTATACTTATAGTTAGTTATACTTTTAGTTATTTTACGATGCTAAGCTGCCACACATGCATGCGGGAAGCCGAAGTGGCCTTTAACTTACACTTTACGTCGGGTTGTATTTTACATCCAGACACCCAACTTACCCACTCTGATACTTTAACGTTGAACACCCAGCAGTAGCGCAGTTGGTCCCTTTTTAAAGTCTTGACAATGACTCGGCCAGGAATCGAACTCCGAACCTCCCGGCTGCAGAATGAGGAAATCTGCTGTGAGCGGCAGGCTCTTATATAGCGATACATGTATGCATGTACCACCGTCACGCTCATACACTGAATTATACAACCACCTATATTCATTTAGAGTAATAGACAACAACTTAACTATTTTAACATTTAGAGTACAGTGCGGCTAAATTAGAACAGTAGCCTAAACAACACATTCGCCCTTTTGGCGTTCTATATGTACGAACCGAGAGTGTCTCTGGGTTGGTATACTTCAAATAATATTTTGTTGTGTGTAGTATAGGTATAGGTATATTACGACGCTTAGTTGCCACACATGTGGGAAAGCCGAAGTGGCTTGAAACTTACACTTCACGTCGGGTGGCATTTTACATCCAGACACCAAACTGGCCCCACTCTGATACTTTAACGCTGAGCA
>WXZC020000086.1:0-17042 GCA_011317855.2 Paelopatides confundens
ATGGTATCTCATTAAGGGAAGCATGGACTTATCTCATACATTACATGTGGCTGACCATTGATAATGCAATATCATGTTATTTGTGGTGGAAGTCAAAGGCCATTTGAGGTCACCAGAGGTCAAAATTCCAACTTTGTAAACATGGTATCTCAACCTTTTACTGCACACGTACTCAAAATTTGGACCTACTGTAAATGATACTATTTTTAAAACAACGATAGCTCAAAATTGGGCAATTTCCTCGATAGCAACCTATACATGGTAATGTTGGTACTGAATGAAGGATTCAGAAAAGTGACCCCAAAAATAAAAATACCCACCCAAGACCACCCCCGCCACAACATAAGCAAAAAAAAAAAAAAAAAAAAAAACCTGCATAAATTACTCTTTTTTTTGTCTTTTTTTTTTTTTTTTTTAAATCTCTCTTTTAGTAGTAGTTTAGACTCCCGTCACATGTATTGACCCCAATCCAACCCCCCACACCACCCAAGCTCAGAATACGCAATTCCAAAGTTTGAAAATATTCAGAATGTTTTTCATATTCCATATACATACAACGTTAAGCCTAAACTTAGGGGTCATTTTATAAATGTTTGACAAAGATGTTACGTAAATCCCATCAAATTGTATACCCTATTATAATTTTTGACTATTTTTATGCCAATAAATCAAGGTCGGGTGTCAAATAGTATATTAGATTTATCATAAATAGTAGATAAAACAGGCATACTCACCCCGTATGTAGCCAACTGTCAATTGTTCTCTATTCGATATGGTTTGTCTGATCGTGAACTTATGAAACTCCCTGTCTGGGCGGTATTTCTAAATTAGACATATGAGAGTCTAAAAGAATGTCTCCCTCACATAGGAAGAACCAATTTCTACGGAAGTCCAAAACAAATCGGAGTTATAATTTTTCGCGTTTTGCCCGTTATTGATAAAAAAAACTTCAAAAAATTGTCAAAAGTTGCCAATTTTTGCTTTAAAAAATGGCCTTCCCAATGGGAAATAGATTTATTACTGTGGATTTGCTTTATTTGAAGAAGTCTTGAAAAACTGAGAAAACTGACAGGGTTTCCCGCACCCCCTCTCCCTCACCACCCATGGCCAAATTTCCAGCTCGTCCCGAGAATTGACAAAGTGGATATCGAGTGACGCCTGTTTTATATTGTTAGATGTATGTGTTAGGTACTTACAAATGATGCTATAAAGGTGTTTACTGTTTTTTTTCTCGTTTTTTTCTAATGAGAACCTTCTTATTGCATTGAGTGATTCTGTCATAAAGAGCAATTGACTTTGTGGCTTTACATTAATTTCCTTGATTGTAGTATACATGGAGATCTAATTGCATAACGAACGGCTGTATGTTGAAGTCTTTCAAGTTTTCGAATGTTTGTTTTTGACGTAAATAAAACCGTTATGCTGTCGTACTCTATAATTGAGTGTGTTATATATTTGAACATTGCGTGAATTTTAATTGTTTTCTATTTAGCCAGTATTCTTTAATTATGTTTATTCTCCACCAGGCTTTGACACAAATATTATTAATGTGATTATTAAAAGAAAGCTTGGGGGTCAAGATTATAATTAACTATAATTGGAACGCGAGATCGGGAACCATTTAAGCATCACCGAGAAACCTTCCGAAATCGGGATTAACCAGGGAGTTGAAGCTTCCTGGATTAACCAAGACGATTTGAGAAGAAAATATAAAGAGTGGTTAAAAACATTATAGTCAGTAAAAAGACTTTGAAGAGTCAATGCTAAACCACACTTAATCACCAATGAAAGGTTAGAATATGTTGGCCTTCCTCAGACACAATCATTTTAGAGTTGTGATACGATATAATGTAACATAACTAATTGAGAGACACGAATAGGAAGAAGGTGGTAAGAATAGCAAATATTTCCACGCCGCTTTCCATGCTTAGTTTTATACAGCTGCAAAACGTAAGATATGTTCTGCACATACACAGAATCATTACCCCTTCCCTTCCCCCCCCCCCCTTACACCCATAAAATGCCTATCATTTCAAGTAGCATGTGTATCATGAGTGTATTGCGCACTAAAGTCACTACCCAACTTCGATTACAAAATTGCTATGCCTTTTATAAAAGTCTGGTGATGCCACAGGGCCCCACCGTAGACCCTATGTGGCCCCATCCCATAATTGCTCACAAAGTGCCCTCATATGGGTTTCCGAGAGCACTTCCTTTCAGATCTCAATTATGTTAAATATTATCATACTTTGTTTATTTCGTTTATTTCGTTTTCGTATCGTATATATTGTTGTTGTGAAGAAACAAATAAATGAAATGAAATGAAGATAATTGATAGTGTTATTTACCGTCAAGATAGAGCCGATACTCATATATGTTTTGGAGGTTGTGTTGTGTATGATAGGAATGAAAGTAGTATAGAGGCCGGAGTTAAAAGGCTCGTTCATCAATTCTGTTTTGTGTGAATTGTCGGGAAGAATTTCCAATAATTTTAAATCAGTCCTATTTGTGTCTGTTGTTAATGATAGTTTACTCTTTAATTGGATCAACTTTACTGCTAAAACGAAGTTGTGGTAATGGGAGACTTCAATTTTCCGTGGTAGTATAATGTAGGAATTTGTTGAGGTTGTTAAGGATTGTTTCTTGTCTCAGCATGTGTCTTCATCCTTCGGATCTAGTTTTAAGTAGTGAGCCTAACTAGCATATGGGTGGGTTGATAATTTATAATGCTTGGGAAAACTGGGTGCCAATGATCATGACATTGTAGCTTTTAGTGTTTGTAATTTGGATATCAAGATATCAAGGATAAGGTTCCCGGTGTTGCCAAGGCAGATACTCTAGCATTAACATAATATCTAGGGAATTAACTGGATGCATTTGTTGTAGGGCATGTATGCCTTAAGTGTCTTGAATCAGCCTTGTTGAGATGTTTAACACATAATAACGAAGTCCAACGAAGTCCCGTGTTCCATTGAAGAATCCTAGGCGTAATCAACGTAGACAGCCCATGGACGAGTAATATGTGAGGCTGGCAGTTAGGAAAAAAGGCGGCTTTAAATCTTTCAGTTAATGCAAATAAAATTCCAACGTTTAGTCTCAAATGCTAAATTCCATTTTGAAGAGCGCATTGCTCTGAATTTAAAGGATAATCTCAATGTTTTCTTTTCTATATTAATATTAATTTATATTAATTTATGTTGTTTCTCTTAGGGAGACTAATTTTGAGAGTATTCTCTGATAGTCGGTCCTTTTTGATCTGCTTAATTGTGAGTTTTCACTAAGGAAGGTATTAGCAGTGTGCCAGAGTTTCAGGCTGGGAATGTTATTAAGAACTGACTAGTTTTTTTTTTAATTTTCTATGAGGAAGTAATTAAGGAAATACTTGGGTTTTAACATTGTTAAAGCTCCGGGTCGTGATGCTATTTATGTTGCTTAAGTCATTTGCTACCTATCTCTGTATTCCACTGTCTTTGATTTATAGAAAATGTTTGAAGGATCGGTTTGTTCCCGATTATTGGAAGTGTAACACCCATTTTCAAGAAGAATGATACGTCCCAGTCCTGTAATCAGTTTTGTATGTGATGAATCCATTATTAAAAGTATTTATTGTCAAACACTTTATTTCTTACAATTTGAATCAGGAAGACTCTGCATGGTTTTTGTTAGAAAAGGTCTCTTTTTACAAACATTCTCGAATTTCAGGCAGATATTACCAGTTCCTTGGGTAGGCCCATGGATAGTCAGAAGGCTTGTTGATAAGGCACCCTTCCATATTTGTTTGCGCAAGTTAAAAGGACTGGGTATCAATGTTACTTTGTTAGCTTGGATGCATGATTGGCTTTGTGATAGGAAACTGAGCCCGAGGGTTGTTGTTAGTGAGTGTGCTTCTTCCTGGTAACTTAATGTGCTAGTGGTGTCATCAAGTTTCGGTTTTAGTATTTTGTATGCTGCTTATAGAAACGACGTTGATGCTGATATTCTTTCTAGAGTGAAAAGTTTGCGGATGACACCAAATTGGGTGTTTGTGTTGACTCTAACACGAAACCTAAGTAATACGTTGAGGCGGCCAAAAGACATAGGGTGCTTGGTCTCATCAGGATAAATTATTCTTGTTAGACTGTACAGTTGGGTAGGCCTCATCTTTCCTTTCTAAAGATAGGGAAGTTTTGGAAAACGTTCACAGACGTGCCACTATCTTGGTTGGTTCCATGAGTGGTTGTTCCTTGCAGCGAGAGGTTGATTTCCCTCAAGCTCACTATACGTACGTTAGAAGGTTGCGTGGGGATGTGATTCGAGTTTTTCAGATTGTTCTTGGCCTTGATCATGAGGCACCCGCCCTGCTTTAAACAGATTGCTAGCTTATGTTTTCCTTAATCAGTTGTGTAAACAAAGCATTACCTCTCAGTTTACACCCACTGGTGAAAAGATTACGAGTCTACCGCAGTACTGATAATTAAGTACTTCCTGGATTGAGTGCATGACGGGAAAAGACGTGATTGCCCTAAGAGTGTATTTGTTATTACCCGAGGTCGTTAACTTTGAGGTCAGGTAAAACAGCAACTCAATTTATATCAACCGGCAGTCTAATGTGACTTAACGTTTGCTGATTTTTTGTCCACTTTTGATATTGATAGGAGCCTCA
Source organism: Paelopatides confundens (assembly GCA_011317855.2). Taxonomy (NCBI): domain Eukaryota; kingdom Metazoa; phylum Echinodermata; class Holothuroidea; order Aspidochirotida; family Synallactidae; genus Paelopatides; species Paelopatides confundens. Next base: position 4,643 of record WXZC020000086.1, read on the forward strand.
CTAGGAGAGGTTGGAATTGCGGACTGCGGACTGGAGCTGTTCACTTTTCTCAAAGGGCTGTTAATGAATAAAAGGGTTCTTGTGATGTCGAACAGTATAAACGGGTTGAATACTGCTTTAGATAAGTATTTTAAGCAGTCCAAAAGATTTCGAGGATTTTGTTTTCAGTTTTGTATAAGGTCCTTGATGGTGATTTCGTGTCCCTCCTGATCATTCCAACCCCCTAAATATTGTACAGTAACTACATTATTGATTTAGCTAAGATGTCGTGACATTTTATGGAAGGCTTTCTGATGGAGGGGTTTCCCATCCACTTCACATTTTGTTCTTGCCTGTCTGTGGCCAAGGTCACTCACATATCTGCAAAATGGGTGCCATAGAAGAGTAACATACACGATTGTACCAGACGATTAAAGAAAATAAGTAAACACTTTTAAATAGTCACGGGGATGGAAAGGAAGGTACAATCCCTCCCCAGGCAACATACAAAATTGTACCAGACAATTAAAGAGATCCAACTGTTGTTAAAAGAAAATAATGACAAAAAAGTGTGGTTGCAGAGGGGTGTACATTGTCGAGCCCTGTAATCATGTCTATAGTCTTGACGAACCTGAATCTATCCGATAGCTGAAAAGGATCATCGGCCCAACCTACATGGAAACTTTACCCGTCAACGGCATGATTTTCTGCAATGTTTAGGTTAGTAATAAATGTAAATGCATATAATAGGTGATTATGTTACTTTGTTCTATGTGTACTTTGTTGAACCCATAAATCAAGTTTTATGTAGCATAATTATTTTTACAAAACCTTTGACAAGGCCATTGCAATTCGAGCACTTCCATATGATTTGGTCAACGCTATGCCTACTGCCGTAACGGCTGTCTACGAATGCGAAGTCTGATAATGCTTCCTACGTTTCCAGTTCATGTCTCTTAAAATGAACAAACGAGTAATCTAATGTTATATTGTAATGTTTCATTTAATGACAAAATATTACTTTTTTTGACAAGTATAAAACACAATATCAACACACAACTTCGATTACTCGAGAGGTCATGCTGCCATTTGAATGTGTTATACATCTAATGCGACTTCCAAATGGTTTAAATCAACACATGGCGTAATCAAAATATCGTTGAATATTTTACAGCCTCTTATGGTTCATCATATTCATCATGTGAACAGTCTGTTCGCAAATACTTTTTTGCTATAATATCATTTTGAACAATGGTTGGATACAAAGTGATTTTTCCACTTTCTTTGGCACAAAACAAGATATTTTTGACCGGGCCCCCACTGCATGTTCAGCAGCGGCGGACTCTGGCTGTTTGAAGGGCATGTGCGAAAAGAAAAGGGCACATACTGCACGACATGAGGCGCCATCAGCGCCCAAAAGCCATGGTGTGTAATCTATGGTGAAATAGTCTTGATTCTTAAAATTAACATCATGTACTGTAGGCCACAAGTATAACTTTCTCTAATCTAGGAATAAATTTACATTCGAAAAAATAGGGACATTACAGATCGAGAAACATAAAAATGTTAGATAGATATTATCACAACGTCCCCTTGCAAAACACATACACTATTTGCTGATGGCAATACAATGTATTTTTAATGCAAGCAGGGTTTGACTATTTGGTGGAACTCTTGAATGTCGTCATGGCACCCACAAAAACGGCCATAGTTGTTTTAGAGAGACTGCGGATGCTGAATCTAATTTTCTTCACAGGATTTTTTCTCTTAATTGCAAGGGAACTCCATAATGTGTTCTGTCTTGGAAGTCAATCTAGGAGGGCACCCTCTTTCCGTCGGAAGGGCACACATGGGGATGGTCAATTTTATATATTTATAATCAGACGAGCACTAATTAAGACACGTTATCCAATTTTCTACGTAGAGGGCACATAATCATAATTGATTGCATGAAGGGGCATAGAGGGCACTCAATGATCCTCCCTTTTCCCGCCTCTCGTTTGGAAGGGCATCTAAGAGGGTACTTCCTGAGTTTCCATCAGAAAGGCACTTGAGGGCACCTCAAGTTTATCCATTTGTAAGGGCACCTACTGCAGGGCATCGCATCCCATTTTCTCCACTGGAGGGGCTTGCAATAGGAAACCTTCCAACATTCTCTCGTATGTAGGAATATCCTTTATATCACTGTGATGGCATCCCGTTTTCTCTACCAGCAAGGTCATCCTTTCGGTCGGACACTGTTATGTAGTAGAAGCACGGAGGGCACTTTATCACGAACGGTTTACCTTTGGAATGTCAAGTTTAGACCATTGGAAGAGCACCAATAAGGAACTGCATCAAATTGTATCCACTAACAGAGCACTCACTAAGACACGTTATTTAATTTTATTGCTATTTTTTTCCCATGTGCAGGACAGCCAATATGGCACGTCCTCTCGTTGTCGCTTCTCAAGATGGCATGTTAGCGCAACTTTTTTTCAATTGTGGGGGCAGATGGGGCGCACCCTCCCTGACTCCGCCAGTAATGTTAGGTTTTAAGTTTATACAACAGTTTATAATGCCTAATTCCTGAAGAACGTTATTGGTGTATTTAGGAAGTTTGAATGGTTATAAACTGTAACCGACATCAAGTTACGGGTGACAAATGTTTTCATTACACTGCCATTTTAGGGTAATTTGGGTGGTCTAAGCCTATTTATTTAATTTGTCGTTTTCGTTGAATCTGGTTCAATTTTCAAACATTATTGTAGAGGACCTTCACATGACATTGAATACATTTGTGTCTTCAGTCTATATTTGCGCTGCTGTTAAGGATACTGGTACTGGCTTCCACATATATAGGTCAATTTAGTGACACTATTTCTGATTGTTAATTGTTATTTCTGCGTGTAGGAAATTAAGAAAAGTACGGGGTAAGTCGGAGATCTCGGTAAAAAAGATGGACTAGTTTGGCGATACAGCAATTCGCCTTCAATTCTTAGCCAAACCCGTGAGAACTAAAACGATTATATATGCAGATGTGATTATATTACTTCAGCGAGGAGTTTGGTAATTATATTCACACAATTAGCATGCTTTTGAGAATAAAGTTTAATTGAAGACATTGGTCGTGATTATTTCATATTTGAAGAACGTTTAAAGTATATGCTACGTGTTACATCATGGTAATATTTAACTAAAATAATGTGTGTGCAAACAGTCATAAATATCATGCTGCCGTCATTATATTATTGATCATTATAGAATGTTTTATAAATATATCCTGCTTATGTACACATTTGTTACTATTAATGTCAACCTATATCATAAATTCAGTCATTAACGTTCATCAAGAGGAAACTGTTTTGACCTAGTCAAACTGGCAAAACCATTCTAAATGTGAAACCTGTTGGGACCATTAAAACACTTTACAATCAGTTGTTATATTGGAATCTAATTATTTCCTGTCAAAACCTGTTGAATTCGGTTGCAACCTATTAACAAATCATTAAATAAAATTCCTGTAGTGAAACATTCTATTCTTTCTAGCCCTATCCCTCGCGAATGCCAAATGGTACTACTTAGACCCCTCTATAAGTGAATATAACCTAGGACAGCGTTCCGTAACCTTTTTGGCCCACGACTCAATACACTTTTCCTTCTAAAACTGATCTTATCTCAAAAAGTGCAATAGTTGCTGGCCTATGGTTTACTTACCAGTAGATTGTCGTGGGTGTATTCAGAGGCGTGTTGATGATCTTTCGTGAAAAAATGATGTTCATGTAAGTGGACTTATATGTAAATTGATTGGTGCTATCATTTGCATCTTGAAGTATAATTATATTCTAGAATTTGTGATTGTTTTGTAAAAAAGTGGCGTTGGGGAAAGTTGCAAAAAAGGGAGGGAGACACTTCTGAGAAATGTTTGTTCATGTTCATATTAAACATATCACGCATCCCTCGCCCTTCATTTGTAATGTGGTCTGCGGTATTCGCATGCGCATATAACCTATTTTTCAAATACAAACCAAGTGACACTAACAGCCACTAGTCATAGGGATTATCATATGCTGGATCAAGTGCCATTCGTAGAAGAATAATGCTTGTTCCGTGACTGCTTATAACCCACACACCGGGTAGACATCAGACACAGCTAAATTTTGGTTGTACCCTGTTCCCATGCCGAATGTTACGCTATACTAGACAACATAAACAATAAACGTTAGTAACGAAGACACATGATAACACTAGAAATTGAACTTGTATGCAGAAAGGACATCGAATCCCACATCCTGTTAGTCAGTTTATTTGTTGTTATTAAGGGATGGGGAGAATTGGCCGAAAATAAGGTAAGTCTTGTTGTTCTAGGACCAGAATATTGGAAAGAGAGGCAACTACAATCATGTGTGAGCGCGCAAATCACGTGAACAATTCATTTGTTCATAACGTAAAAGCGCTATGCCATATTATTATTACAACAACATGTAGGCTATACTACCGTGCTATAACTGATCCACCCCATACGTATGAGCCGAGTAACGTTTGGCTAAAGATATCCTTGCTTAATTAGCATGCTACGATAGTAGTCGGTGACCAGTCACAACAAATAAGCCTATATTAAATTGTAGTATTATGAAACAACAAAGCTCAGAGTTATGAAATGCTACGTTAGCTACTGGTCTAATATAAACACCGAAAGGACAACTTTTCGACGATGGCCACTATTTTGGTATTGATGATCAAAGCAAACTTAATGAAGGCATAACTGATGTTGATTGTGATACAATATGGCATCATTTTACGTGATGACGAAGCGAATCTATGTCGTTGTGGTGTAAAATGCCGCAATTACTCCAGTACGTTTCATGACATATAATAATTGTCTGAACACCATGTGAGTTGAAATGATGACTGCTAAAACAGATTTAATAACTAAACGAACTAATATGATGAAGTCTTCTAACTTAAAAGTGAGTCAGACACAAATACACTTGGACATGCAACAATAACAGCGAGAAAGACGTAGTCATTCGACGAAATAACATGAAGAACACTAATGATATGACGATGAAGTAAAATAATATGAAGGCTTTTGATGTGATGAAGACTTTTGATATGATTACTTTTCAGGTGATGGCGACTAGCGGCACTGTCCATGTTTTGATATCTTCAAAGGAACAACTGTTATGTAGCAATTATGTGGCTCAACGATAATTTGTAACTAATGTAATGTTGTAGCAATTATGTGGCTCAACGATCATTTGTAACTAATGTAATGTATATAAGAAAGTTATAACACATTAAGTCGTATACTACGTATAGGAATGAGGAATTAACTATTGACTAGACTTATCACGTTAAGATTAGTATTATCAAATTATAGCTAGGCTTATGTACATCAGTAACGAGTGATGTAGACCTGGGCTAAATGTTGATTTGTTCCTTTGAAAAATAACGGACTTTAAAACATTTGACCTTAATACGATAACTGTACTAACAATATATTTTTTATTCAAGCAAGGCAAGTTGAAACTGGCGAAGCGCAATTTCCATTTCCAAGCGATTGCTACAGTAGGCAGGAAAGAAAGGCATCCGTCAGTATGCCAATTTTGAATTTTGGAGCTTAAAAATCTGAACGTTTACTTTGAATCAAAGTTGTGATATCCTAACTCATTTTGTAATTTAATATGTAGCTATACTGAGACTACTGCCTCTCGTGGGTGTCACCAATATCCGACGACTTGTGGGTGGGATTCTGATATCTTTAACCCCCAAAATATGTGATTATCACGACAAAATTCCAAATTCTCCGACAACGCCATAAGCTTCAACACATAACAATGCCAATTCCATTCTGACAAATCAACACAGAGGCTGGATTTGGTCTTCGAAATTAAGATACATTATCACTTTGAGATGAAATTTAGTACTCATCTGTGTCCGTGGCTGCTCCTGAAAGGGTTTTTTAAAGGAATTTTTTTTGGATTTTGGATTTTAAGCTCATTTATCTGCAAAATGGTGTCATATAGAAATAGTACAAAACAATTAAAAAGGATAGTTGACCCCACCCCTCCCGTGAGCCAAGACTAACCCGAATCTACCCGGTAGCTTAGATTAATCATTGCCAGACAAGACTAATTTCCAACAACAGCGAGACTTTATCTACCAACGGCATAATTTTAAAACCAAAAACGCAAGATTTGTCAGATCATTTAGTGTGCTAGTAATCCCACCTAACAGGACGAGATATTATCTTTCCGACACATGGGAGACTTTATTCGACTGGAAGACTTTATTTGGCCTAGACATTTTTACAGCTGAAAACTCTCTGGCAGAGCAGCAGTGGAGTCAAAATTGTTGTTAAAAGAGGGAGGCAAATTGGCCAAAAATAAGATAAGTCGTTTTCCTGGGGCTCCCAAATTGACGGAAAATAAGAGTAAGCCGTATGACGTGGATGGGTTGGTATTACATCACTTGATGTGTATTAGAAGAAAGGTGGTGACAATTGGATTTTTTTCTCAGAATTGGGGAAGAGTGGGAAGGAATAAACTATGAGCGCGCGAATAATTTTTCGGTTTTTATTAAATTTCTATATTTCTATCTGACATGATTTTCTGGTGACACTTGCGAAAATATTAAAATCCATAGGTCTGATTACTCTGTAGAGGGGTTCCAACTAATATGATTTTGGCAAATATTGGCGGAAGGAATCTGATATGATGTTCCCCGCTTAAAATATTGGGGACATGCTGTCTGGGGCTCCGTACAGGAAAGTTTCAGTCATTAGTGTTTCGGTGTTCTACTATGTATGATTAGTCATTCTAAGATTTCTAAGTTTCATCCTTGTCTCTCTTAATAATTAAATCGTGTATGGGACAGTTGGGCCATTTTGTGCTGCTGTCTGAGCCCCCGTACAGGATACAGTTACTGTCATTGGTATTTTCGTTAACTCCAATTTGTAATAGTTCCAACGCAAAAACAATAAACCTTGTCTCTCTCTTCGTATGATTAACACCATTTGTGGGACCTAAAGGGCTGCTGTCTGGTGTCGCCCTACAGGAACAAGGTACTGTCATGGCTACCGTAACTAAAAGTACCCACATGGGAGTAATATTTACCAATTGTTGTCCTTGTTTCTCTTTACATGAGTAAATTAAATGTTGGGCTCCCCTATTCCGGGCCCATAGGCTACTCTTAAAAGTTGTGACACTACATCGACATGTAATGTTGAATCTTGACCATATACATAATCAGACAATCAATTATTTTGTCTCTCTTCACATGAATAAAACCTCTGGGCTCCCGGTATAATAACAGTGTCCCTTTGAAAACACGATCAGTTGTAATGACCAGAAATGTCACTGCATCAAACAACTGCAATAGCGCCATTATTTAATGATTTTACTTCATCGTCATATAATTTGTGTTCTTCTTCATATCAATTTGTTTCGTTGAATGATTTGACGTCTTCCTCGTAGTTATTGTTGCATGTTCAAGTGTAGTTGTGTCACTTTTACGTGAAAAGACTCCACTCTGTCAGTTTGTTTCGTTATTAAATATGTTTTAGTGGTCATCATGTGAACTCACATAGTATTCAGACGATTATTCGATGTCATCAAACGTATTGGTGTCACTGCGACATCATTTTACGCCACAACGACATCGGTTTGCTTCGCCATCACGTAACATCACATAACCGTCACACAATAGTGTATCACCATCACCATTAGTTATGTCTTCATCAGGTTTATTTTGGTCATCATCACCAAAATAGTGGCCATCATCTAAAAGTTTTCCGCTTCGGTGTTCCATAGTCTACGTCCGCATACTCGTACGGGACGCTCGTTCGACTCTGGTGTAGCAATATCCTTTACTACTGTGCTTGGTATTGGAAGTGACATAACGATATGGTATTGACCTTACACGATGAGGCAGGGGTAAATACCCCATCTTTATATCCCCCTTCTAAAAAAGTGGAATTTTAACTTAATTGTCATGTATATGTTTGTATGTTATATATGTCACTATTATGCTGATATATGAATTTAACATTCCCTTTTTTTTAAAGGAAGGGGTTTTTCATATTAAAGTTATAGATTCCCCCCTTATGGCACTTACGGAAACGAAATCCCGCATCTACGCTTGTGTTTAAGAAAGGCATTGGCATTGTCATTTTGGAAGTTATGAAGTTGGCGGGAAATTTGGGCCCCTAGAAAATCATACTTACCATATTGTTAGCCAATTCTCCCCCCTTGGACCTAGAACAAGAATTCTGGATATATCCACATAAATGGGCGAATCTCCCTATCTAGGCTCTTTAGTCTCGCGTAGGTAGGATATGAGCAGCAACATCGGTGAGGCTTGGCCTATATATTGATTACAGTTGAAAAATTTCAAATCATTAGGGGGCGGGTGCTACTTCGCAACCCCTTCCCCCATGGTGACGTTACTGGGTGTGACATAACATGGTACGTAATTGAAGGATATATGTGTAAGAGAGGAATATATTGTGAGCGCGCGACGCGCGAAAAATGTTCAGCTTTCGCGCATTTCCACTTATGTCCCCCTGTGGAAAAGATATCGCCGGCCTTGAAATAAACAACTTGACAATGTAACCGGGAGGAGTCATCTCATTAAAAAGGCACGCTCATCCCGATTCCTAAAATACACCATTGAGGCGTAATTACTTTCCACAGATATGCTTCCTGAGGCGTAATTACATGAAGCGTAATCTTTATAGTGTGTTTTTTTTAGGAAATTACCCATTTGCGGTGCACTCGTACTTCATATTGATCCCTTGGAGATGTTCATACCATTTTTGTATAGGCCTAGTAGTATTATATAACCCATATCCATCCGTTAAACTCCATTATTATGCAAATAATACTTTTTTGAATGCCAAAATGGAATACGTCGAAAGGAAAGCGTCATTAAAAACATCTTACGGGTGACGAATGAAATGAATATGTGAGCTGTGAAATGAATTTCCCAAATCAAAATAAACAGAGGGCGCAATAACGGCTCTGTAATGATATAATGTAATCGTTATTTATATATTTTGTCATACGTAGTTACATGAACATATTTACAATTATAATAGTTAGTATGCTACGTATAACACTATCGTAGTGCACATAAGCCTTGTTTTATCATTGTCGTGGTTTTGCATCTCTTAGCATATTGAGCATAAATAACTAAATGTTTAACCAGGGTGCATGTGTTCAAACCAAAAGTTAATTATGGCTGTGAGGAATAGCTCAAACATAATGAGAAGTATTCTACTTAATTTAAAGGAAATGCTTGAGAACGTTCCAATCTCCCCTTTTCCATCCCATCTTCTCTTTGCCAATAGGTGGCACCAAGCAGGGGGTGGGTTCATGGGGGACTTGGGATTCACCCCAGTCAAGAAACTTGTCCCCCATTTTACACAATTGGCTTCAATAAAAAAATGACATATGAACAATGTAAACTAAGTTATTGAAAGTTTGAAACTTCTCTTCTTTTTATTTCGCGTTTAGTTTACATTTGATTGTTGACATTTCGCGTTTTTTTCCGGTAATGTTCGCCCATAACATAATGTCGATTGTGAACGTACTGACTGACATGTCCTATACCTCCCTCTTTGATCTATTACGCAATGCTCTTTGCAAGTTTACATACATTATACGTATATACAGGGCCTGGGCCTTCAGCAATATTTTGTTTCGCCCCCTCACTAAAGCGCGTTCTCACGACACAAAATCAGATCGTGTCTGTATGATCACAGTCACCAACAGTAGTGGCGAAATTTGACGTATCCACAAATGAAATTACTTTCTAGATCAGCTGTCTTTTAAAAAAATACAGAACAAAATACACCGTTTGCGCGAAAGCTGTTTGGAGTTGGGTCTAGGGGTCCGTCAAATAGCCCCTAGTGGGATCAAGTGGCGAAATCACAGGAGGGTCCAATAGGCGAAGCCCCCGGATGAAATATACATTTGGTTATAATTGAACGTCTTCTTTACTATTAAACTGATAAGAATATAACAGCATATACCATCTGTATGGAGCTACTTGGCGTGTCGCCAAGTGGATAAGCCCCAGTGTGGTCCTGGCGGAGTACACCATTGGAGCACTTCAATGTTGGGCATCATTGATGTATATTTGACTATTATTTAACAGGTTAACGTTGCTATTAAAACAGAACAAGAACCAAACTATATCGCTCGCACGAAACTGCTCTGCGTGGTCTAATTGGTCCTAATTGGTACACTAAAGGTTCACTTGTGGGGTCCAGGAGGGGAATTCCCTTGAAGCCCTTCTATTTTGGGTATAATTTATGCATACATTTGGCTATAATTTAACAACCGGTTACCTTTACTTGACTGCCGCACGTCAGTAGATGCATTATGACTCGTCAGTCGCCATAGTTAGACATTTGATTCGGCATATAAACTAAATTAATTAAACATACTTATCACAGTGCATTGAGATAAATATATAATTAGGGGGCCCAAATGACGGCGGGCCCATACGCCGCCTCTTAATTGGCGTAATGGGTTGGGCCGACACTCTACACATGTGTAAGCATATGTTGCTTGCATGGTAAAGTTCACCATTGTTCTGCGTCTCGTCCGTTCCTCTTCAAAATGTAGGGTATGGGTGGTTTAATATTCAACGACAGGCAAACCTATATCAATTTATTCCTATCCGTCATCATAATTGAGATTATTGTCCTAAGATTTTAAGATCCGAGCAGAATTAAGATACGTCTCTATCCTAACAAGTCAACCCTTATTCGTATGGCGAATTACGTCGAATTACGCCTCACTGTGGTGAAACAAAAACAATCCATTTCGCCGTTGTTTGCTGGATGAACTTGTGTTGAGGAAATAAATAGCAATGCGCAATTTGAAAAGTTTTGATCCAAAATAAGAGCACTATTCGATGTAACTTAAACATAAACAAGTTTTACGTTGGATTAAGCGAGACATTATACATCAATTTGATGATCTTCAGTATGTTTTTGCGGTACTGTTTTGTATTACCGGTATTGCCATATTAACAAAGCAATACAAATGATTTAGGACAAGGTTCAATTACGTCATTCTCCCTCTAAGTATATGGTAAGGTTTAAACTTCAGTTAATGTGATGGCGCTCCGCCACATTTTAAATAATTGGCATCCTACATTAATTATACATGATAAGTGCTTTAGTTATAGTTATAGTTATATTACGACGCTAAGCTGCCACATATACATGTGCGAAGCCGAAGTGGCTTTTAACTTACACTTCACGTCGGGTGGCATTTTACATCCAGACACCCAACTGGCCCCACTCTGGTACTCTAAAGCTGAGCACCCCATCAGTACAGCAGTAGGTCATTTTTTTAAAGTCTTGGCAATAACTCGGCCAGGAATCGAATCCCGAACCTCCCGGCTGCATGGCGGGGGCTCTAACCACTAGGCCACACAGTCGGTGTTTTCAAAAACCTATCATTTTTCTTAGTAAATAACTTGATAATTTTTTTTAAAAGCCAGTAGGGAGAGGGGTAGTATGGGAGGTGTGTTTGTTGCGCCCAACTAAGATAATAGCATTGTTGCTATAAATCATGTGAGTGAGAATAGATTTGTCCCCATGTGCATAACTTGTATGTTACGTTTTCCATGGGGTTGATTGGAACACATATAAATGAACTTGGAGGCAAATACAATGAAGCCACATTGCCATATAATCATGTTTAAAACAACAGGCATGCGTTCAACATATAATTTGTTATGAGTGACACAGTCAGGCATCAAATGTGCAGGAACTGCATCACCAGGGGGTAGGGTAGGCTAGATGGGGAGCCACATTTCCCCTGCACACGTTTAAAGTAATGTGTGGTGCAAATGTAACACACATATTGGGACAAAGTACCTCATTTGAAGTGGTGATGTGGTGGGCTGATGGAGAATTAACGTGTGGGAGTCACCACTCAAAACCATTTTTAAAGATGTTTAGTGTATAGCAGTGCACTCTCCGCTTAGGCCTAATAACCTATTGTTTGGGATCTTCCGCTCGCCCCTTGATATTCACGAAAACATACGGGCGGGAATGTAGACAAAATCATTTTTAAAACTGTTTCCTTATTCCCCTATAAAAGAAAATATCCTCGAGTACACGGAAACCAATGTTGCATCGTTGCGATCGTGACTAACAGGTTTCTAAGGAAATCAATCAATGCTCTCCCACGCGCAAGAGCAGTCTCAGCTCAGTTAAAATTCCAACCTATGTCAATGTGCAATAGTCCGGGAACCAAAGGCTGATATTTACCTAAACCTGGAAATGCCGGATGAAGTTGTTTCTTTGCAGTTTTGCAGCTTTGCGGGGATGCTCATCAAGATCAAGAGGGTGCCCGTCGATATCCCTTGAGCGTTTTTCAAAATATGCTAATTAAGTCCGCCATTACTGAAATTCCGT
>WXZC020000087.1:0-17026 GCA_011317855.2 Paelopatides confundens
ATATTATTTACATTTCTCTACATCATATTCCAGAGGCATATTTGATAACAATCTCTCAGGTTTATCCGAAAATATATTTTCTAAACTCACTGCTCTAGAAGAATTGTAAGTATATCAACTTCATGGTTTAGAAAAGAACACACGAAGAATACACTTTGAATTAGAAATACGTTGGTTATTTTATTGCTCGTTCTGTACTTAACTATATTCGTTACTGTGCAACATCTTGGAATATCATCAACTTAATTTAAACACCTAATGCCCTTTCATCAGTTTTGCCTTATGAGTTTTCAGGGAAGCCGCGAGGTTGTTTTGAGAATGTTATGAAATGGAAAACATGTCGTCAAATATCTACTCGACTGTTGCTTCTAAATATGAATTATTTTGTACATATATGGACTTAACTCAGTGGCGATGACTTGTATGTAAAATCTTTCTTTGTTGGGCAACTATCTTGTGTATGTGGATGGAGATCGCATCGTATTCGTAAAACGATGGCTTACTAATAACAAAGTTAAAAACTTAAATGTGAAACACATGTTTGTTCATTGCAGACGTTACTTAGTACGTTAATAGTTCAGGTACAGTATATGTCCATTTCATGTACAACCTTCTCACATATTAACACTGTTTTGTTTACAACATTCATAGTCCAACCCAATAATAAGCCACATAAAACCAAATTATTAACCCATCCACTAAGGGCCCGAAAGAGGGCATGAAAAACCCAGATTGAGCTTAACTTTGTCCTATTTTGTTGATTTTAGCCCAATTAGGCTCTTTTTTTTTAAAGTGAACTGGACGGATAACTTTGTGTCCCCAATTTGGTAGTCTATTTGGGGTAACAGCGGTTAATATCGATACGATCCACTAATAGGTGAGTCGAGTATACTTACAGTCTACACATGAACATGTCTTGTCCACGCGTGGCCAAGTCTCTAACTGCACACACGTGATGACGCTTACAAAGTAGACATAACCAAAGAATGAAACCATATAAAACAAAGCTTATATAGCAGGGTTATAGATGTTGCCGAATGCATGGTATCCTATACGGTCCATTTTATTGTAGAGGAAAGTCAGTTCACTACAGTGTCCTCTGTCGTGAGAAATTGATGCTTAATGTAAAAAAATAGTATTAACACTCACAATACTCATTTCATAACTTCCATCGTAAATTTAGAATATATAATGCTGAACCCTGTGCTACTTATTTTTCAGATACATTTTTAATAATAATTTGACGTCGCTTCCTGAAATGATATTTTCTAATCTCAAGGCACTAAGAGTAATGTAAGTATTTAGAATAGTTTTATTTTACTATTTAAAATGTATAATCTACGTATTGTTTTCTTTATCCTTAATATTATCAATATCGTTACATGTCACTTGATCCTCGGTTAGCCTAATGTTGTATTTTGGAGCGTACCAATAGGCCAGTTATCTCCGTATAATCTCTTCTATAACAAACAATTGTTCATTCCAAAAAACAGAGTGCCCCATAATTATTCATTGCCAATACCCCGCCAGAGCCCGAGTTTGTCGGATTTCAAATACAGCATTACGACAAGGAGATCTCTGGACGCATACATCTTAGGTGATTGTTATTGTCATTGTCATCCCATCACCATTGGCATCGTTATCATCATCATAATGATTATTATCATGATTCATTATTCGAAAGTTTGAAGCTGTCTTTTGAACATGTTTACAAATTAATCTCTTTCACAATTTATTTTGTAAATTTAGGTAGGTCTACCATATGGATGTATTACTGACACCTGTCGACTTTTCGTTTATTTATAACATGTATTTAAAACATGTCCTTCCATTACTATATCGGTAACAGAAGGACGGTAACGGCAGGACAACTTTTATTTTCATCAAATATTATGTCACATTTACTTATGTTTGTATCATTAGTTGATAAATATTTTCTTGAATATAACCATTGATGGATTCTGTACATTGTTTTTGCATGGCATATTACATTACTTTTATATTTGTATCATTATTTTAAAATCACATTTTATGTAGGTTATAAGTAAACAGTTTGTTCTTCCGTTAACGTCCTTCCGTTACCAAATATTAATCTACCTGTGACATTGTACTTACTGTATATTACCGAAACACCTACATCCGAATGAAAATTGGTATAGCATAGCTAAAACACAAAGAGTTGAATTTTCCACATTTATAAAACAATTTTGCCTAATAAAATTCACATACTTTATGCAAAACACATGATTAGGTAGAAACACTTGTCCGTTTTACCGTCCTTCCGTTACCGACCTCAATAATAGTCATATTTCACAACGAAAGGTATTGGGAGAAAAATAAAGTTCTGGAAGTTGAAGGTTCTATTGATAGTAAAACAATGGTGATATTTGTTTGATGTATTTAATAACAGTGTTTGTGATACACTTGTTTTAATTTTGTCACTTTAGTGATCAGCATTGAAGAAAAGCTAGAATTGCTCGAAAGTTTTGCAAAATCAATTGTTGGCTGTTTTACTTTCATTTTCTGCTATCTCTGAATCTCTTTCTAGATCCAACCATTCTCGCTTGTATTATTTTGGTCGTACAGTTTTTCGTCATATATCATGTATATAGTAAAGTTAAATGGTTCAACCATAATGGTTGAATGCTTCATCCTTCCCGATTGTGCAGCTTTTCCAGTGCGTCCCCTCCAGATATGTTACTATAGCACATAATGACGATAATATTAGGCAATTTAATATATTAGAACGGTTTGATATGTATTCTAGCTCGATTTTTGTGCCAAAATGGATTTACTTTATTGGCTTATTTCAATAATTCCGGTGTACTGATTTCAAAAAAGTTGGGTGCCATTTTTGCAGCCACATCGTCAGACGCCATTTTTAATTTAATATTTTATTAATGAAAGCATGAATGCCTAAAGCATTTTTTTGGGATCAATGTTGATATACAGGAGCCTCATATAATATAATTTAAATACATACATACATAAGGTTGCTTACATTTAACCAACACCGTGTAGTCTATGAACCAACCAACGGTATATAAATTAATGTTAAAGGAGTTGGTTCATAGAGTAATCAGTGTTGGTTAAATTTTAAGCAACCATTCTAACGGTGTAGGGCATATAAAACGGCTGTAATACATATTACATCGTCCTATACTATCTATAAATTAAACGTAAACAGTAGACATTTTGAGTTATATTTTCATTAAGAATTTAGATCCTACATGGCACACTGGTAGCTAGTCACTGTCTTCGTGATTGCTTGTCACATTGCAATATATTGTGTTACCACAGTCACCACTTTTGTAAAGTGCTGGACATCGCAAGTAATTTTTTGACAGGAACAGTTATTGGTACATTCGTCACAACATACATACTTGACAAGTTCAATAACAGTTTGAGGTGCAGGAAGCTCAAGGCATTTCTAAGGAGAAATGCTTCCATCTTATGTTTTCTCCCACCCATTGTCAGTAAGCGGTGGTATGTGCGGTCGTTGCTGTCTGTACCCTACTCTTTACCGATTAGCAATATGAAATTGGCTCTCTGAATGTGTGGTTTCAGAGCCTCAAAAGTTGGCGGCAACTTTTCAGATTAAAAGTTTTTGGATTTGACCAATTTCAGTTCTTCAACTGTGCTGAATTTGCTGTTCTTGGCATATAGCTTTCGAACACATTTGATATGCTTTCCAAGTCAAAAGTGTATTCACCGAATTTCAGGAAAATGTCATAACATTGTATAGAGTGCACTATAATCAGTTGGAAATCTCTTTAATAAATGGGCAACAATTGCACTAAATTATATGAGGCTCCTGAATATCAAGTGTGTATTTGGTTGATCCTCTTGATGTTGTGAATGAATCAATAAAGAGTCGGTACCTGCCCAACTTGGCAAGATAATTGTTTTCACTATTTTAGCAGAATATTATGTTGTATGCTGCCCAGTGCCATATATAATTGTATATTGCTCTTCGCGATTAGCAATACCAATGACTGGACTCCTTCCTCTATGAGCAAATTATGACATAATCCAAACTCTGTCATATGTGTCATATTTTCTAATAAAATGATCAGTTATTGGTTTGGCTTCAACTGATGGAGAACATTTCATCAGGGATACGGAGAGGTTCATTAACTGTGACACGTGTAACATCACATCGTTGTTCCGATTTTGATTGATTACCAGTGTCGTACCATGGAAAGTGCTAGCTCGTACGACCCGCAATGTTCTATAGGAAGTCGATATTATCTGCGGCAAATTAAAAAGACTTTCCTTTCATAACAAAAGACGGCAAACAAAACCCATTAGTTGTCTTCATTTATTCAGCAACTGTACATTCAATATGCTTTTCTATTTTGACAACATTGTCGAAACGAGATCCAATCTGCACATTGTAAAGAACATTCACAAGACCCTTACTTCTAGTTTTCCTGTGAATCGTGAGTGCCAGTCCAACCGAAAGTGGTGTTTCAGTTCGGTTTCTGAATCCGGTATCTGATACGGGTTGGTAAGAGTTCTGTCGGTCGGTTTTGAAGTTATGCAGTATCTGTTGCGACACAAGATTTACAGACTTTGTTGAAGTGTCGTCACGTTTTCCTTTCACATATTTCCGTTTGGTCACAATGAGGAGCCATCTGAGGAAGGAGGTCAGGTTTGGTGGCGACTGAAATTCCTTCAGCGGTCCGGATCCTGTAAACTCCCACTGGTCATTTGTTGTAAGCTCTTTTTGTTAATATGACAGATGTATTTACAATATATTTGACATCAACTTCATCATTATGGTGCCATCGAAGGTCACCAACTGACTTTCCTAATAGTGCTTCACTTACTACTTGCTCACTTTCATATGTTCGACATGCGTCTAGAGATCTCCTTATCGTAATGCTGCATTTGAAAACCCGCCAAATTCTGGCCCAGACGGGCTTTTGGCAAGTTCAGGGTCACTCTGTTTGTGAAAGGGACAATTGGTTGTTGCAGAAGAGAGTATATGGAGAGAACTGGTCTCTTTGTAAGTTAACAAATGCAGAATTAGGTTAGTGGACGATTTGGTGACATGGATGTGATTTTTTAAACAAATATATGATACTTTTCAGATGATTTTATGTTCGCTAGAACCCGGATCTACATCATGTTCAGACAGTAACGAGACATATTTTCATTGGTATCATTCATTGCTATAATATATCCTGAATCAAAGAGCACTTGACTGCATTAAAGATAGGGAGCACTGCTTGATATGGAGCACTGGAACACACAGCTATTTACTTGTGCAACACTAGTATATCGTTTTTTCGGTGCCCTGTTACATCTGTACTACATGCTGGTGAATGTGATCTTCAAGGACGTCCCTTTTTTGGAGGCACTACATCTCAACTTCTCATTATGTGCAATATTTTTTGTAGCATCCAGAATGATATATTGACTCAAAATATTCTCTCTCTGTAAGACTCAATATCCTGTCACAAAGGGATTCCCCAAATGATCCACGTTTATATGCATAGTCTCTCTCTAGATGGTGTTAGCGTCAAAAGCGTTGCTCCTATAATACGTAAGCATATGACGCAATTGCCTAATGTCTTTTTTCAAAGAGGAAGAAGATCTGGTGTCCATGATTGTGTCTTCTATAGTGGGTTTTTAAAAATAAAACATAAAATACAATATATACCGGAATACTGTTAGGTCACATAATCGAATGCAAAAGCAGTAGAAGAAGCCTCCTTTTATATAGTTGCTTTCAAAATGTGAAACTAAATTAATTTTGTCAAAATCTCAAACAAAAGTGGCAATTACATTTTAAAGTATTTACTTTAATATATTATATATTTTACATCATTGCAAAGATTCAAATATTTCCGTTCTAAACTGTATTTGATGAAGTTATTTTGGGACAATATGTGAAAAATAAGGGGTAACAATTGAAAAAAAATCAAAAGAGGTTAGTGGAAGCTAGGCCACTCACTAGTCATCTAATATACACTGCTATGCCAAGGAAGACCCATTAAACTAGGCTATATACAAACTCACTAATCTAAGGACCATACTAGTTCGAGTACACGACATCCTTTCTCTATATGTATGCATAAGGATTCACAAGTATAGAATATTAGTCTCTTAACTTTAAACAAACCTCATATCAGTATATTTTAAAGTAAACTCAACCATAGACATATTTCATGATGGTTTCACCGTCACAGTACACATCATACGACTAGGGCTTTCCCACAAGTACAACGCACACACTGTCCTAACGAATGTACGTTGCATTCACACGAATAATATTACAATGAAAAACCAAGGAATGCACGCAAAGTACGCAGGGAAAATTCAACAGCGCACAACAAATATAAGCCATGGGCGGTGATGCGTGTTTGAAATTGGGTGGGATGTATGGTTGAATACTGACCGCGGTAAGCGAGGGCCGTGGGTGCCTCCTGGCTATCCCCCAGAACATTTTGAAAAAATGTAGGAGATGAAATTTGGAGCCATTTTAGTCACGAAATCCGACTTTGATTGAAAACCAAGGATTGTGCCGTAGTTTTGTGTGGGAAGCCTACATATAAACATAACAAATATTGTTGGGAAATGCTGTATTATATCACACCTACCCGTTTTTCAACCCATACCACCCTGGATCCCCGCCCAGGTTTCTAACATGCCCAGATATACAGTACCACAAAGCAATAAAAATGGCGGCCACTTTGAAATGCAAGATGGCGACTGAAGATGCTGATAACAAAAATGGCACCTAACTTTTTGGAATTCAGCATATCCTAATTAACAAAAGTAGTCCAAAAAATATATTTTGGCACGAAAATCGAGCTAGCCCCAAATATCGGACATATCATACTGTATTAAATGGTTTAACCTTGCCCAAATTGCAACATAATTTATTTTAACATTAATTGCAAGACACAAAATGTCTTAGTTATGCATTAAATACCGACATAAATCGACATCTGCCCATAATTTTGGTTAAGAAAAATCACACTTTGTTGCTTCTTATTTAATGTTTGTTACATGCTACGGTATATATTTACTACGTCGTTGCCATATCTACTCACTAAATGTCAACATACATCGTCTGAAATTAGATTAGTACTCATACACTTTTTTCTAAAGTGAGTAAAGATTTCGCTATTCGTATTTTAATTAAAATAATAGTTGGAATGTATTCGCTTAACCAGTACTGCCACATAACCTGTATGTATATGGTGTGTCGTAAATTCAGGCAGACGATCAGTTTCTAGGCTTAAGTCTAGCCTATTTTAAGTACTTATGAAATATCACCTTTTTGTAGATATTGGGAGGATCTTTGAACATACCTTTAATATACCGGCGCTAATGGAGGGTGATTATCATAATTAGGGTAATAAATTAATTGACACAATTACACTCGTGAACCAACATCCTAGCCTAACGTAGTTGATAACGTGTAGTGAGACATAATGTAGCCTTTATCAACTGTAAATTGTTTTGCAAGAATACAGGGGCCCTTACTACTCAAATTGGAAATCATATAGATACAAATATCGCACAGTAATATCTACGGATGCTAGTACCTGCCATCAGAAATTATCTTACAAACTCAAGAAGCATATTTAAGAAATCATGTATTGTTTGTGTCATACATTTGAAAGACTGATACAATAAACATTTGAAAATCGTAACATATACGGATCTTTGTTCATGACATCAATAATTACCTTATAAACGCAACAAAATGTTAAGCATAAGTTACAAAATATTGATAAATCAAAAAATAAAAAGTATACGGGTGGGGAAGCAACTTATTCACGTGCAAACATGGTCAGTGTTAATGTGGATGAATTTTCTTGATTTTTCATCAATTTTGTCGCTGGGACTTCTGGCGAACGCCCGCCGGAAGCCTTGCAATTGTGGGCATCATTAAAAACATGTATAAAGTTGGTTATAATTAACCGGTCAACATTGTCATTAACGACCGCTGGTTGGGTCCAGAGGAAATTCCGCGGAAGACCTGTAATTTGAGGGGTCATATATGCACTAATTTTGATAACAGATTAATGTAGCTATTAAAGCTAAAAACAACATATTCCGCTCACAAAAAGTTACTTTGCGTGGGTCCATGTGCCCACTAATGGGTCCATGGTGGGTCCAGTGGTAAATCCGACAGAGAAGCCTTTGTCATAATTGTATGAATCTTATATGCGTATATTTCGCTATAATTTAGCATGTCAATATTGTTATTAAACTAAAAATAACATGCAAAACATACAACACGTTTTCTTATTCAGTTATCTGTCCTACCTTTTTTGCTCTGCAAACTAATCTTGGAGTAGGGGTCGGGGCTCTCAGTCAATTTAAATTGGCAAATCAGCAAATCATTTCTGGGGTGTTACACCCCACTCCTTCCAATGGCGATGCCCCTGACTGAGATTGGCTCTGGTGGTGATACACGTTGTCAATTAGAGATTTTAATAAATCAATATATTGTCCTGCATCATGGAAGAAATGAGAGAAGACTGCATTCAATATATTATACTAGTCTAACACACGGACGCATGCAGGTTACGCCACATATAATATCATTTACCGCAGTATGTGGCCTAGTGGTTAGGGCATCTGCTTTGCAGCCGGGAGGTTGGGAGTTAGATTCCTGGCCGAGTCATTGCCAAGACTTTAAAACGGGACCTACTGCTGTACTGTTGGGTGCTCAACGTTACATTATTATAATGGGGCCAGTTGGGTGTATGGATGTAAAATGCCACCCGTGTGTAAGTTACATGCCACTTCGGCTTCCCACATGTATATGTAGCAGCTTAGCGTCGTAAAATAACACACTATAAACTATTGAAAGTTTCATTAAGTGCCTTATAGTAAACATTAAAGCAAAATCTTAATGCTCCTTTAATTATCGTAAACGCTAAAATAATATGGTTGTTTTGCAAACGAAGAGCGCCCTCACTTTTCCTTTCACACATTTATGACACCAAATTAATTAACATATACACATTTGATGATCACTCTTTTACATATATGTCTACACTATTCAGTAAGAAATGTTATTTACACCATGTCACTTGAAGATATTTAAGCACATTGGAACTTAACATATTATTATGAGACGCCATTTTGGTTAGTTAAGACAGCTTCGAATGAATGTCAATGAATGTCAATGAATGACAGCGATGAATGTCAATTTTTGATATGATATTTATGATACATTCATTAGGCTAAAATCACTTCATGTCAATTGTATGCCCTAACAGAAGAAATGTTATACAACTTCACGCGTGGAGTTTCCGAACATTTGTGATGACTCATATCCCTATGTACGTATACACCGTCATTTTACACCACCGTACACAGACATCACATAGTAAAGTAGTTGTATGTATGGTATTGGTAACGACACACACATCAATTTCAAGCAGAGCAGACTATTTGTTTGAATTCAGAGACAAATGTTTTTATATAACTATTTTCTTGTAATAGAGGTATATATCTTGTTGTCGATATATTTACTAAAACTTGATCAGAAAGGTAGGTTTGGAAAGCTTAACTTCAATCATGTACCATTTGTACGTTCCGCTTGGCCTTATTTCCGTTGGTCTAACAAAAATATTCCACGTCGGTTGCCATCCATCAAAACTGACATATTAAGAATGGAGGCTATGGCGTCTTGGTTGAAACTTCATTTTATAACGGTACATAACGCCCAAGATCCTACCGAGTAGAGTGCCTCAGCACACTCGCCAACCTTCACATTATTGCAACAACTTAAAAGTAGCCGTTTTCAATTATCACGTACACGAGTATGAAACTGCCACAATTTTGTGTGTATGTGAATGACAGTCATGATGATAATTACTACGTACCTCATCATAGGAAGGACGCCATTTGTTATTTTGAAAGAAGGTGTACAATTATTTATATATTTTCTCAAAAAACAAAATTGAAATTATTAAAATACTATTATTTAATATTCTGAAAACAAAACCTGTTTGATTCTACTATTTATTTAATTATCTTCAACAAATACAATATAAATATCCTCTTTTCAAATACAAGAAAATAATGGTACAGTCTAATTCGAAAGAGTGAGTCGATTAAATTGAGGGCGCATGAAGAAGAAATGTCACTGATGTAAGGGCGGAATTTTGGCATGTTCACTGCAATTGCTAAATCATTTTATGCAACTTTTCAACAAAATTGCCGTAGTAAATCTAACTCCATTAGCATGATATGTTATCTAGTGTGACTTTCGTCCAGAAATTAGCTGACAAGGATTATGTCTGAGTGGGGGTGTTTCCCTACTTGAATAAAAAAATGTTGTGGGCGGATATAAGTTGTTGCGAGTACATTGGGTATCAATAACGTGTTTCTTTTTTTCTTGCTGTGAATGATTTCAGAAGCATGGGTGGAAACGACATTGGATCCCTTCCCGAGGGCATATTTTCCAGCTGTACTGCTCTAGACAATTTGTAAGTAATGGTAACGACCGATATACGTGTTCACAGCCAACACCAGTGTGACGTTTACTATATATAATACATATATGTATGTTGCTAACGGGTATTTGTTGATATAGGACACAAAATTATCATCTCAGTTTCATTATATGTACTTTTTCTTGCAACATGCTTAATATCTGTATTGTTAGAACATCATTCAATGATAGTAGCTTGTTCCGCGTCAGTAATGAACATCAATTAGTCATTGGAGTTCCCCTTTAAGAACACCATCAACGTGTCTGCTTGATATTAGTAACGGGGATGCACAGTCATGTCAGGTCATAGCGCGCAGGTTAATCATTTGTGCAAAAGCATATGTACGAATACAATATGTACGGCTTGATAAATACCAAATATGTCCTCAACAGCAGTAAAGTTCTGCTAATCCACACACAATAAGATAAATATAGTAGTCATTCGTACAACATCAGCGGAATTATATATGTAATTGTCAGTACAAGCATGCGGTGAGTGGACACAACTGATACCGTGTTCTCTTGATAGTGATACATTGATTATTAATAACGTGGTTGTTCCTCTATATATGTTTAATGATATCATATTGTTCAATAGCAAGAACATTGCATCCTCAGATGGAGCGATATTTTCATAACTGAGTTCTTCAGGTAAAACAAATCATGACGAGATGTTAAACTGTGGAAATGCATTATTGAATTAATTTTAACAACAGAGACAATCAGAAAATTGACATTTCTAAAATGTTAACAATGTTTCGTTGCAACATTACTCATTAATGTTATTAGTCTATGTATAATGTAATATATTGTTATATACAGTGTGAACAAAATGTCAACTTAAAAATAAAGCTAAAATAAAGTTATTTTCCTGCTTGTTAATAGCATAAGTTATCAATAATTTAAAACATTATTTAACGTTGCTTATTTAATCATGTTCGTTTCCTATGCATTGTTGAACAAGCTGACAACGTATGTCATACATTAAATGTTAATGCAGGTTGTTTGAATATCGTTACACATATACGTTTCTTTACAATGTATTTGCTTTTACTGAGTCATACAGAGGGTGGACGCAATTGTTTGTCCTCTTTATCGTAACGTGATACATTCATCAAAAAATATATTGGTTTTAATTTTGTTATGATCAATGATTCCAGATTCTGCAGTGTCAACAGCCTCGCACCATTCCTTAAACAATATTTTCAGGACTTACAACTGCCTTAATATCTTAATTGAAGTTATTTTCTGTATTGTTATTATACACTCCAGGAGTACCTGTATTATAACGTTGAGTTGGTTGATCATTTTAGTTTCTTATACATTTCTGAACAAGTTCACAACATGTATATCATATTTTACATGTTAATGTAGTATATTTATCGTCACCTATATCCATTATAATATATTTGTTTTGATTTAGTCATGCATAGATTATACACACATAATGGTTTTGTTCTCTTCGTGGTGATGTATGGATTATCAATTACGTACTGTGCATTCATTTGTATTGAATAATTTCAGGTATTTGGAAAACAACAAACTTACACTCCTTCCTGAAACGATCTTTTCAGGACTGACTGCTTTAGAAGAGTTGTAAGTGTTCACAATCAAGACTGCAACGATTCAAAATAAAAATATACACAAATATGTTCTGAATATGAAATTCGTCTATTGGGAACACCAATTTCTCTTCTCAGATATATTATATACTCTTATTAGCAACATAAATTATGCTTGTAATTTTGTAATAACTAGGGTATTATTTTGATACGAACAATGTTAAAATTTATATATATATATTGGTGAACTAGATGCACACTCATGCATGATTACATGGTACAAGGCAGAACATGGTAAATGTTCGTGAATAATTATTGAAAGGCGAACTTTGAAACAAATCTATATGGTTAATTTGTTGTGCTAATGCCACATATGTTTAACTTATTGTGGAAATATATAACAATAAAATAACAAGAACGCATCACTTAGTCTAGAACTGTCACACATAGCCTAGCTTAGTTTGTATATAATAATCGGCTGAAGTTGATATTGTCAACAAATGATGAAGATAAGTACCACCATTACAAAAAGTCCTATGGAATTCAATAGAAATTCTATAGAATTATATAGAAACTTTGAAAAGGGTCTATATAATTCTATATAATTATATAGAAACCCATATTTTCTATATAATTCTTTAGAAATACATGTACGAAAACATGGTGTATATAAATTAGTGTTTATATATAATTCTAAAGATATCATATTATGTTATAAATATTGCATATATATTCTATATTGAGAATTGTTTGTAGCCTATAGCTCATTACATGTGTATGTGTTACCGTGAATAAAAAACATATATGGTCACCAATTAATGGCTGTAATTAGAGTGGGTAGGTGTTAATTGCTTTTGAGGTTTGTGTACAAATTATATAGACATGTTATAGGGATTCAACTAATACAAATACAAATTTCCACCGTATAGAATTTCTATCGAAAATCCTATATAATTCTATAGAAATTCATATAGACATTATATAGAAAAACATATAGAATTTATAATTATAGAAATTCTACAGAACATCCTATAGAATCATATACAATTTCTTTATAAATTGAATACAAAATTCGATAGAATTTCTATAGAAAATCCTATAGAAATTCTTCCTATCTTGTTATGGGGATTTAAATGATCTCTCAGTATTAAGAGGATTACAAATAATTTCCTTAATTAATCTATGTCATTCAAATAAAAAATGTCCTCCTGGCAGACCCATGAATACAAAGCTTTAACGACAACACGTTTAGTTAACATTGCTCAATTGTTCCGAAAATTCAACTTATGATCACATTTTATGAGTAAAAGTAGCTCAGAGAGGTATTTTGTACACCCTGTCAATTCCCGTGTTTTGCTTATATCATGCATATTAACTACACTAACTCTGTACACACAAATATTTATTTGTCCTGAATAATAATTAGCTAAAGACAATTTCTTTTTTCTTTTTCAGAGATCTGTCAATGAACTATTTGAAGATTCTCCCAGAACAAATATTTGCTAATCTGTCTGCATTGGAATCCCTGTAAGTTTTATTCCAACTTGTTGTTATTTTGCTGCAATTTTATGAACACCAGCGACGAGAAAGTCTGGGAGTTCGAAGGGAGTGGAAGCTGATTGAATAAAAAGTTGATGAAGAGGGCAGTTCTTTCCTCGACTCCCGTAAGACCCGTTTCCCTAGTCTGGTAACACAAATTGTACTCTATATCCATCATTAATTTCCACCGGGAATTGTCCCATTATAAAGATGCGAGACCGAGACAGTGACCGAGACCTGGTGGTCCATGACCGAGACATTGAGAGCTGTATGAATTACATAATAATTTCCATACATCGCACACTGAAACTAAACTTTTTAAAACAACAATATGAGTATTATTTATACAAGTTTGAAGATGTAAACCTTATATGGTATGGGAGATCTGACGCTATTTGGAAATATTTCTGACTTATGTTATTGTATTGTAACTTTAGCGGAAACGGTATTGTCTGGCGCCCGAATATGTTCACCTTTTCTGTTGATTTTGCAGCCTAATGTAACCTACTAATAATACTATATATTATTTATTCCTGACGCGAATGACTATGTTGAAGTTACTTCATCGATATGCTTCATTAATTACTCCATACTGAATTTGGATCTAGGAGAAATAGGGGTTGGATTTTAATTAAATTCTTATAAATAGATGTGATATCAAATTTAAGGGATTTAATTGAAGACTTTAAACTTGTAAACACACACCTAATCAAATATTAATAAATACAACAAATGAGCAAATTATATATGCAAACTTGCAAACTTGTATATTTTCCCTATATGTTCTACAGATATGATATGCTGTATTTATAATCTTCTTGACTTCTTCTTTTATTAGTTCGCGATGTTTCGGACAAAAAGTGGTCTCCATTAACGGAAACAATTTAATCACCAGTGCTACTCTTCCTGTAGGATGCAATAGGCTATGAACAATACATAACAAATGGTTCAATACTTGTTAGTGTTCTAGAACGTTTGTTATATGTAAAGGACTATCAAATTTATGCATATTAAATATTATGGATGATATTCCTACAAAAAAGCAAGTGGTGATTAGGGGCGGTCCACCTTGCCAATTTAAAGAAAATCGGAGTACACAGCGTTATATATTTTTTCTCCGAAATAGCACTTTTCCTGCCATTTAACACATTATTTTGTCAACTGTAAGATAACAGTGTCTAATAGGAAAAGTGCAGTATGCTCGCGAATCTCCTAAAATTCTCTAGGTTGTTAATTTCTCCTCATCCCATCCCATCTCTGAAAATGAGTAGGTTAGTGCGGGCCATTTATGGGGCGGGCTGGGCTACCATATGGTAAAATAATAGCATAGGCTAAGCATACTATTTTGGTTGAGGTGGTAAAATGTGTGTAATGATGTGTCAGTGTATGTTTGTGTGTGAGTAAACAACTACTAAACTGTAGAGTCGCTTGACTTCAAACTGTGTGGGTTTATGCCTATATATAATATGCAGTGACTCAGTCTCTAACGATATCATAGGTCAAATATCAGAGGCCAATGGTCACACAAACCAACAACTGTTTTTTTTAGCATTTTGCGATTATCAAAATCCCAATAAGACTCAAAATTTCATATTTTATACAGGAAATATTTTATAGTACTAATCGATGCATACTGATAAAGGTCACGCGATCAATCACGAACAATGGTCAAACTGACAACATTTTGGGAAAAGTGTTTCGAGAACTTATCAAGGGTAAACCTATGATAATCATCTCGGTGGGTGTATGACTATACACATGATGTAGTGTTTCCATGACCGATTGCGTCACATGTCAAGGTCAGGTATACCAGGTCACATCAACAAAAATGTCTATTTTGAGCATTAAGCGCATGTCAAATGTGAATATGACACAAACCCCTGCCTTCGGTCGTACCCATTCCATTTTCTTGCTCCACCATAACCCCGCTCCATATTCCCACCCAGTTATACTCCCGTCCCTTCCCATCAAATGTGTTCTCCATCCGCTTTGAATACACCGCTAACACAATCACCCTTCAAAGAGGCGTTTTATTTACCAAGCTCTAGCTACAATCTTGGACAAAATGGTTGGGACACTTTCAACGATTTCGATGTTAAATTGCAAATATAATGTTTGGGACGTTCAGCCAAACCCCGCACCCCTGTACAATGTTGTATCGTCACGAAATCATGTTTTACCGTGAACACAATATATGTCACCAACATTGTAAAGGGGAGCGGGTGTCCCAACGAGTTTTGTCCAATATTGTAGCTGTGTGAGGAATTAATGGTACAATTCCAAAAAAGTCCAAACTGTAATGTTTTTTTGTTTGTTTTTCGTTTGTATCAAAACACATGCGAATATTACATCGTCAATGAGCACATGTGACACGCGAGAATAGGACATGCGCAGAAACACAATGTATATGATCTAACTAACTTAGTAAATATCACTGGCGGCCTTGAACTTCTAAACAGTACGTGCAACTGAGACAGGTATTTTGTAGTATGCAAATACTGTCCAGTGTGCAGGTAAAGTAATTATACTGACTATGCCTACATCATATATGTGATTAGTCTAGTAACTCCGCGGATTGTGTACTTGTTCATTTATTTTAGTACCAGGGTATTAATACTCTATATATATATATCAACAATGTAATGGGAAACAATTCACCGTACTCCATATTAAACAAGCGGGTGGGGGCTCGGGAAATAGATGCTGAACTCCCCGCCGTCAACGCACATGGGGTGTACGTTGATTACTTAAAGAAACAATATTAAGCAAACCAATTTATCTCTAAAAAGTCATATTATACATCACCACACCAAATACCATTCATCATCGCTCGCTAAGATAGAAGGACGTCGCATTTAAAAAGCCATTTTTTTAATAAGAGCCTATCGCGTAAACGTTGCACAATGATACGATGCCATTACTAGCTTTATCGCCGGACGATATCTGGTCATTCTGGTATGTTTTCAAGAAGTACGTGTCGTAAAAAATGTGAAGCCAGAGTCAACTCACGATATCGAGAGTACATATCTTCATATTTTTCATCTGGAGTTCATGGTTACATTTCCACAGGCTTAATGCGCTGATTACGTCAAAATAGTATAATGAGGCTCACACTGAAATTAGTGGCATTTGGAACATTTCGAAGTCATCTCCGCCAAAGAAACCACTATTACCAGTTTCGCTACATTGAAAGTAGTACTAGCCTAAAGTTAGAGTCCCTACTCAAGGTCTACCATTATATTCCCTTGAAGTACGACTCGTAAATGTGTGTCTGTTCAGATCACGTAATGCTCTACATCTTGCCGGATATAATGCTCGTTTTTGTTCAGTAAAACATACATTTCTTTCGAGATTTTAAAAGTTTATTTGAACATCGGAATATTTATAGTTACATTTAGTTTCAGTTATTTTACGACCCTAAGCTGCCACAAATATACACGTGGTAAAGCCGAAG